>CM075858.1:14101800-14405578 GCA_037975125.1 Latrodectus hesperus | reverse complement strand
GCCCCCAGAATCTAAAAAAATATTATAGTTAGATTTTTTTTTCAATCGAGTGAAAAATTATGCAGATACTTCGCAGACATTGAAGTATTTTTTGTAACTGTTATGCAATAAAATGTTCAAAAATGATTACCCAAATGCTCAATTTAAACGGGATAATTAACTATCGAAACTTATTTATCTTTTTTTTTACTTCAGATGATTTAATTTATTTATTTTATTTCACACACTGACAAAATTTAATTTACCATGATACTGTGAGACTTGATTTATTTCTTATATTTTGTTTGTGTAGACTTCGAGGAAAAAAAATAGTCCTGTCTCTATTAAGGAACTCAATTTTTAAAAATGTTATCACACACACACAAATACAAGTTTTTGGCATCATCACGAAAAACAGACACGTAGTTCATTTATTAGCTTTGCAATAACATTTTTCCAAAATTTTCCGTCATAAAATTTGCGTAAAAATTTCTTCCATTTGGCTCAGAGTTCCCCATCACTGATTTTGTAAGAATGTTAAATTCACTCGCAGAAATTAAAATAGTCCATATGGTATAATATAAGGCAAGCTTTTATTGCAATTTTTTTTATTTTCAAGCAAATAATCCTCAATTTTATAAGAAATATAACCCACCACATAGACTAAAACATATTTAAGTGAAAATATATCACCCTTATATCGAAAACTGAGTGTTCATAATCTCAAGATAATGGTAAAAAATCTTTTATTATATTAGTTCAAGATTTAAGAAATTTTGTGTATCAAACGAATGTGAATCATTTCTTTATATTCTTTTCTATTATTTTATTCTAATGCCTTAAAGAATTTTATCCTATTCAGCGCTACAAAAGGTGTAGGTGGTCGCATCTTATACAGTGGAGGCCCACTGTGGGTGTACCACCTTCTCTCGGAGAGTGATAGGATAAAGAAACAAATAGAAAGAGAAAAAACATACATGCCCGAACCAGGATTCAAGCCAGGACCTACTCTTTCAAAGTTAGAGGCGCTCCGCTATCGATCGCATATTAAATTCCGTATATAGTATTTTCACTTGTTAAAATATAGATTTGTTTTATTTTCAATGCGAATTTATGTTTGGTGACTTAATTAGACACTAATTTTGTCTAGAATTTATGTTAGACTAGACTAGAATTTATGTTAGGTGACTTAATTACTCGGAAACAATATTATTTTAAACAAATTGTAATAAAAGGATGATCTCATTAACTATTCCAAGATCTCTGATTTGTCTGAAGAGGCTCGAGAGGGGAATTATTGTAAATTACAATAATAATTAATTATTTGTTAAAATATATAATAAAAAATTTAAATCTTCCTATTATCATAAAGGAATTGGAATAATAATTTTTGATGATAAAACAAAATTAATTTTTTCAATTACTCGTAAATTGGATACTTCATTTTTTATTAAGTATAAGTTTTCTTCCAGCTCATCAAAGTATTTTAGTATTTAGATGTAATTGTTAAAGGTTTGTCAGTAGAAAATTATGAAGTATATAATATTCTTACTCCTTCATTAATTAAAATAAAAAATAATCCTGGTTTTTTAGATGCAAATTAAACTACTCAACATAATTACATTAACTTAAAAAAGAAGGTATGAAATGTGCATTTTATCGAAGTTCTATCCATGTTTGATTTCCAAATCGTTCAAATTTTCAAAATTTTTTTCCATAGTAACATCTTTCAGAATGCTAAATATATTTGAAACAATAACATTTCAGTATACTGACTAAATTTATTCCCATTTTATCTCGCTAACAATCATTAGATTTTGAAGATAATGCTGTAATTATGCGATATTTTGAAAGTGCGAAGTAAAATACAATTATTTTTTTATTTTAACGTGCATCTTACAATTTTCCTATTCTGTTTTTGAAATTTCATTCATTTTGAGATTTTTTAATAAATATTTTATATTAGATTTTTTTAATAATTATTAATCCTTGAGCTGAAAAATTTATATAAATTATTCAGTTCAAGGATGAAAAATCATTAAATGATTCCAACCATTTGAGGATTTTCGTCCTTGAACTGAAATTTTTAAAATTTATTTTTAAAGGATTTCCTAATATTTTTTATTTATAATAATGTATTTTTTAATTTCTTGTTTGTTTTTTCAATGTTGATTGCATATTTGATATGAAATATCATTATAATATTTGTTTACATATGATTTTTCAAAAACTTTTCGTGTTTTTGATACGCAATTATCTGTGGGAAACGAAGAAATCCTTGATGAAATGCACATAAATCCTCGAGAATCAGATAGCATTAAAAGTTAACAAGTAAAGGTTAGTTAGTGTCCCTCAAAGATATTAACATATGAGATTTGAAAGGAGGCATCAAACATAAGCCATAAAAGGAGATATTAGTCAAAAGATGATCAGTGACGTCACATTTCTGCTTTGGGGTCAAGGTGCTGTACGTCACTTCAAAATGTTCAAAATGATAAGCCAGCCCTTATTTCTCTGTCTTTGGTTTGCCTTGCGTTTTATCGATCGGCAACTTTTTTTTAATTTTCACTCATATACTGTTTCACTTTGACCTTAAGACAATTCTTTGCTCTGTTATTTAGAAGATGAGAAGGAAAAATAAGAAACTGAACTAGACACAGAAGAGGATTGCTAGATGATGCATCGATCCATCCTTGTTTCTAATCGTTTGCCAAAATATTTTGGTGCAACCCAGGGTTTTATTACTTAATTATTTTTCATGTGTCATACTGCTCTCTTTGTTAAAGAACCGACACCATAAATGCATACAGACACACACAGCTTATTCTTCTGATTGTATCTTTGATGGAAAATGGCGGTTTGATAATTGACGTCCATTGTAACTAAAAAACTTTTAATTTATTTTACTTAGTAAAAGAAAAGATATAAGAAGCTATTTACTATATCAATGTATTCTCATCATATAATCTGTTTTAAAAATATCAAACTTTATTATGAACACATTTTCAATCTCCTAATTATGTAACATATAAATACGCTTATTTACACATTACGTTCTTTATTTTTCCATGTAAATCAATAACGCAAGTTTATGAGCTTCGTTTGTTTAAAAAAATTTATTCTATCGATACAAAAATGGAAAACTAGATTACATTTTACAAGTAATTAAAATTATTTTTAGAAGTCTGTGAAAAAAATGATGTTTTGCTTTAAGACTATTTTTTTTTTACTATAACATTTTAAGAAGGATATTATACTCTTAAAAGAAATATTTTATAATATATGGAATGTATTGCAGTCAATATAAAGTTAGATTTACAAACCCTTATTTCTTTTAAGATTCCAACTGTGGCCAACTGATCCTATGAATTATTTAGAAAAGATCCATATGACTGGCAATTCATTAAGAAAGCGATTGCGTCATTTTCTATCCTCAATAAAGAATCAACAGGTGTCAGAAATTAAGTCTCAATACGATAAAATTTGCATCATTAAAGTCAGTATCCTACATTAAATCTCGAAAATAAAACTGTACACTATACTCCTGACACTACTCGTACATTTTAAAGTTAAGAAGACATCTTTTTTTTAAGCTATAAATATGTGGAAATTATAATGGACATTCAATTACAGAAAAGGAACATAGCATCCTGTCATTAAGAAGCAAAGTAAAGAATTTGTACAATTTTTTTCGTTTCTACTGACATCAATTTTTAAATGTATTATTTTAAACTCTATTAATCAGTACCCATTTTATTATTTATTAGTTTTATTCTTTTTTTTTGGCTTATATATCCGTGAATCCTTAGCCTTTCATCCCTTAAGTGGGTCGATAAACTGAGTACAAAGCATGCTTGGGAACTAAACACTGGGGGTTTCACGTTAAGCTGGCCACCTAACTGGGACATATGCTTCACACCTTAGGATCCTCGGTCATAAAAACAATTATGGGCATTGTAGGTCTTGACCCACATGGGTTGTGCCACGGAATTAAATTTAGTTTAGAATACTTAATTCTGTTACATTTGAAGTTCTTAATGAGTTTTAATTCACTGAAATGCCACATGGCACTCAATACAAAAGATTAAGTATCATTGATATG
This sequence comes from Latrodectus hesperus, assembly GCA_037975125.1. NCBI lineage: Eukaryota > Metazoa > Arthropoda > Arachnida > Araneae > Theridiidae > Latrodectus > Latrodectus hesperus. Next base: position 14,401,497 of record CM075858.1, on the reverse strand, counting down.
TACAGTAAAAAGTTTGGTGTATTTGTAATTAATAATGACAATCAATCAGTTGGCGACCCACAATGGAAAAAAGTTATACCACTGTTAAAGGATTTTATCATTGCTTAATTCTCAACGTATAAAACCAATTTATTCAACAATAATACAACAGAACATAGTACATTATAATAAGGCTTGCCAGTTTTCTTAAGCGTTTAACTGTGACACCAGAAGACTTTCAGCGTCGTAAACAAGGGTACGGCTTTTGGCGGTTTTTTAGTGTTTTTTAGAGTAGTTTATTTACAATACAGTGAATAAATGGTTACTTATTAGTAATTTAAATCAGAGGTAATAATAAATGTGGCACAAGCATATACATTTAACAGTTTTTTTCTTACATGCTAAGGTTTATAAATTACTTAAACAAGAGAAGCATTTTGAAAATGAGGAATAAAAATCCAAGCAATATTTACATGCACTTTTCATTGGTAGGCAGTGACGTAGTGAACGAAATTGGCACCCCCTAGAAAAAATAGGAATATAATATAAAAATGAGAATAAATTGCATTAAGTAATAAGAGTATACTATAATATAACTACATATATATAATACATAATTATAAATAGAATATACTTGTAAAAAGGTTAAAATTCAAATAATAACAGAATAATGTATCGACTATAAAATAATTGAGATTATATTTATTTAAAGTCTGTGGATAAGATTTAAATTTAAAGCAAAATTCAATTCTAATTAGAAAAAAACTTATATTAAATTCTGAAAAGTGTCAAAAGAATAATCGGACTTGTCTGATTAAGAATTAACTATGAAAAGATATTATTTGTTTTATATACTAATACAATAATTTTAAAAACCACATTTTTTAAACATGAAATGATTCAATATATATTATAGGTATAAGTATATCGATGTAATTATTTACAGAGTCATAATATAATATATTAATTACAGTATATGCATTTATCTTGCCTTTGATGGAGCGAATTGATCAATCACTTCATCAAAATTGATCATTTCAAATTTTTCTTTTTCTTTACTTAAAAATATTTAAACACTTAGACGGTTTTGACTCATGGTGGATCATAAAAAGGTCAAAATTAATTTAAATTTGCTGAACAAACGTTCACAGTTTGCAGTTCATTTAGTAATAGTAAACAGTATATGCATGACGATTTTAATATTTGGGAAAACATCTTCATAGTATGAGATTAGGAGGGTTAGAATTTCCAACTGTGTGTGTGTGATAGTTTTAGTTTCAATTCCTTTTCTACTTCAGAGTAACATCTTGCAATCACAAATTTCTGTATTTTATGATAGAGATTTCCATTGAAATCTGTATCATAAAATTCACCCAAATTTTTGCAATTATTTTCAAGCTCATTATCGAAATTATCATTGTTAAACAAATTTTGAGCATCAAGTAAAAATCGAAATTTGGAATTAAGGTCTCTTGGTCGTAGGAATCGCTTGTGAATTTCTCGCTGCAGACGGTCAACAACGCTTTTCATAACTGGAGAAATTTTCTTTTTCATTGAGAGGCCAACATCTGTAGCTGACTCTCCAGGAATATTTTGGAGTCTTCTCACGCGGACATTTGCATCAATGCCACAATTTTTAACAAGTTAACTTATCCTTTTTTTATTGACTCCTCACAAATCTGGTCTCGAATTTTTGAAAGTTCAGTTTTTTATGATTCAAGATCATGAAAAGCTTCTCTAAAATTCATTTTAGGATTTTGTGATCTGAACTGTACACAATTAATTCACCTCAATATTTCATACCAATAATGAATTAAAGTTAAGTGTATTATGTAACAAAATTATAGCTTCCTTTCTGGTGTCATTTGTGGTGGTAATATTTACTGATACTTTTTCTCATAGTTCTATTAAGTCCTCCGGCCCATTAACAATAACATTATTTTCTGGTGCTGTAGCATTCCATCATGTTTCCGACTGAAGTTAAACAGTTTTATTTAAAGAGTTTTTTTAATAATTCCCAGCGTAATATTGAAAGTGAGAAAAATACATACATATTTCGAATTATTCCAAAACAGGTTACGATGACTGGATCTTACCTAGCTGCCGAAACTCAAACTAAATTTAATAAGTGGTTATCAATAATGCTTCATTATTTTTTTTATAATTCTCTGTTGAGCTCTAGATATGTAATCTGAGATCATTGCGGCATTATCATAACATTGAGATCTAAAGTTTATTTAGGAAATCCAATTCGGATTTAATTTTTCTAAAAATGAATTTTCAATTGAGGCTGTATTTTTTTAATGTGTTTCCATAAGTCCTGAAAAAGATTCTTTGATAGAAGTTTTTCTGTTGGTGAAATCAATATCTACATACATGAAAACATGGAACATTTGTTCTCGATGAGAGAGATTAAGATAAGAATCAAATAAAAGTCCATAATATTTATTTCGCTTGCTTTCACTTATTAGTTGATTGCGAACTGTGGATGCCAGAAAATAAATAAATTCATATTAAATTTGTGAGTATGAGATAATTTTTGGCGTTTCCATGACATTTTTAAAATGAGTTGAGAGCAGTGGTTCAAATTGGACTAAAAGTTTCAGTAAAGATAAAAGATTTCTAATATTTGTACCATCTTCATGCGTTACATTTTCAGCAAGATCTCGCATAGGAAATTTTATATAGTTAAATATTTCATCCATGTTATTATTCGATGCAATACATTTCACCAAAGTTCTTTTTCGGATTGTATATTTGCTTAAAATAATGTATCGCGATAACAGTTTTATTAATTATCTTCTTTCTGTTTCTTTTCTAATTGTGAATAAGATCGATGATTTAGACTTTTTTCATTACTAATCAATTTATCTTTTTTCCTCCATTTTTTTAATACCACAAGCTCTTACGAAAGATAATTGAGTAGAAAAATTTGATGAAGTAAACAGTAAGTAGCAAATGCAATATTCTGCATTGTTTTTAGGCGAATATAATAACCAAGATCAGTTAATTTCAGTTCCTTCTTCTTCATTACCAATGTTAGGTCAAGAAAACCAAGCTTTTGGTATTAAACGATTAGCTAACGTTACAGCTGCATTTATACTGGACTCGTTCTGAAATAATTGAGATCCATGAATAATCATTTCTGCGTGAAGTCGATTCAATTACTGGAAGATAATTATTGAATTTTAAGTAAGCAACATCTTTTCACTTCAGAACGTCTGGGATTACAAAGTAACTTTCTGCTGCACTTTCGTTACTTTTTACAGTATATGGACATGTGTTTGGAACTTATGATGTATTTAGACGACTGTCCACATGATCTTCAGAATCTTGTATTTGTTGCGATATATTATCACATAAAAATTTAGCTGCAGAGATTTAGCATTCTGTATCAGATTTTGCTTCTTCATCATTATTTTCTGGTTAATCCTTTTGCGATTCTTTCACTAAATATGATTTCATCATCATTCTAATTCAACATTTCTGAGCTTCCTTTTCTTGTTCTAGCTTTCTTCACCGATTCTGAAAACCGTTAGGTTTTTTCCGGGCATCGACATCGTGGGAATAAAAGTTATATTATTTAAGATATCACGTTTGAACTATGTAATAACAGCAAATAAAATATAAAAAGGATTTATTATACAAATTTTAAGTAATGTAGTAATAAAAGTCTAATATTATCCATTGCATCAATTATTTTATTGAATACTATTAACATTTTACGCAAACTTTAACACTGAATTATGGAATCATCGAGTAAGTCTGCAATAATAGAATCATCAAGATGTTAAAAAGTAAAATGCATAACAAAAGTATCTGTAGTTATAGTTGGGCCATTCAATTAATAATAATTGGATGAAGTTTTAGATTTAAAAATAGGGTGGTTCCAAAAGAACCTAGCACTGTGACTACTGGTCTATTGTACTATATATAATAATTAGATGAAGTTTTAGATTTTAAATTTAAGAATAAGGTGGTTCTAAAAGAACCTAGCACTGTGACCATAGGTCAATTGTACTATACCCCTCATAAATCCCTATTTGAAGAGACCAGTGGCTAAAGCAAAATTCAGTAGAAATTTTACAGGAATTTCCTGCAACATCCAAGGTTTAATCAAGTGCTGACATAAGTGTTCAAATCTATGTGCAGAAAAAAGTTTCACATTCACATAAACATGTCTATTGAAGTTTCTTCCATATAACGACAACCTTTACAACTGGGATCATCTGATACTTCCATTATGGTGAGATGTCTTTTAAGGTAGCAGATCCTGTAAGAATTGCCACTGCTTTCCTTAGACTGCTTCTATTGAGCTTTAATAATTCTTTTTGCCTTTTACTAGGGCATGTGCTATGTAGTAACCTTGCTTGTCTTTGATCACTGGCATTGTGCCAATTCATAAACTGATATTTTTTAAGAGATCAAAGACGCTCCTTCTGATGAATTCTTTTGAAATACCTAGCACTCGTTCAGGACCAAAAAAGTCACTTGTTGATCCAGTCCTTGCCTACTCATCAACTAATTTATTGTCAGGAACACCATAGTGCCCAGGCACCCACATTAAAGTAATGGAATTATTAGCCAATCTTCAGAGAGTGAGATAGCATTCCCAGACAAAAACAGAAGTTACAGTAGACTTCTGGAAAGCTAGTAATGCAGCTTGACTGTCAGAACAGATAATTGGATATGTCCAAGAGATAATAATAAAATAAAATATAGTTTATCATCATCAAAACGATGAGGGTGAACTTTACGTGCACTTCTCTTAGAAAATAATTTATCACTATATAAACTAATAATATATTCGGAAAATAGATATGATTATTAATTAACTCCATTAATCTATTTGGTAGTGCAAAATTAAGTGTCAAAACCTTGGAATAAAAAATCAAAATTTATTTCTATTATAAATCATTTTAGAAATACCGTTAATGGAATGACATAAATATTTTTTTCTTTCAATAAATTTATATTATTTAAAGATGATCCAAATTTTAAAATGTATTGTTATTTTAAAAAAATTCCAAATATTTAAATTTAATAAATATTTCAAGGTAGATATAAACATTTAAAATATTTCATTTAATATTTTATTTTACTTTTGATTTAATATGCCATTTCCATGAAAATTTAAAAGCAAAGTTATTGATTTTAAGTATAATGTAATTAGCATTTCAAACTGACTAAAAATCAAATTAATATGAAGTTATGGTATTTATATGTTTTTTATATTTTATATACAAATAAACGGCATAAATAATTATTTTAATCATGCCAGTCATCCTTTTTTCTTTGTAATTTTTTCCTATAGATATAATTAAATAAAATAATACATCACTTACAACATATATTTTGACATTTATCAAAACTTTTAACGATCATACATTGGAAACTGATATAATTTCTAGAAAAAATAATTATATTCCAGTAAAACAATCATTAAGTACCCAACTAGAGAATAATTAAGAAAAGATAAGAAATTATATTTTAAAATATTTTATTTTATCAAAGAACAAATGATAAGGAAAAGAAACTGTAAATATATTTCTAAATCTTCGTTTAGAATATCTTCATATAAAGATCTACATGCATAGTAGAGGATGTAAATAAATATTAAAAAAAATAGAAGCAAAACAATATTTTCTTAAACTTAAAAATTAAAATTTTAATCTACGCTACATTTTTCAATTATGTAAAATAAAAAAAAATAAACAAATAAATAAAATTACTTTATTTAATATAAATTTCTTTCAGAACAATTTTTAAAATACATATAAAATAGATTTAAATTTAATTTTTTTAATAAAATATACATATACATATAATTTTTCAATTATATAATGCATATCATTAACTTTCACAAACAAAGCAGTTTACTAAAGTTTACGAAAACATTTCTTCCAGATAATTAAACTAAATAGTAATAAATGTAAGCTTTATTTTTTATTTTACTTAACTCATTTTATATTTACAGTAATATAAAACTTATATATATAATTGCATTTATATATTATCAAAATTTAACTATTAAATAATCAAAGCTGAAACAGTTAAAGAATGTATACTGTACATAGTTTTACTTAAAAAATTTATTAATAAATATAATCATTAAGTTTCAGACTAAATTACTCAGAAGCAATTATTTTACAGGAAAAAACCGAATAAAACAGTTTGATTAAAATAATTTTTAATGAAAAAAGTTTTTAATGTGTAGCCAAAAATAGGTATGATACAGTCAAATCAATACATTCATAAAAATAAAATATTCTTCAGGAATAAATTACTCTTTAAAATCCGTATTACTTTATATATTTTTCTGGCTATAGTGCACTTTCTTTTTATCTATTTGCCCTTTACAAAATTTGTTTTATTTTTTTCATCACTTGATTGAATATGAAACCACTGAAAATTTGTGTACATTAGATTAAAATATCAATCATAAAATATTCAGTGATTTTCTTCTTTTGATTTTATTCAATGATAGTGAGCTATTAGTAATTTTTGTATCAAGAATAGCAGCACTCAAAATACTTTTAAATCTTTTTGGTCTTGCAGTTATACAATCAGTAAATTAATTGAAACCTATTTTTTTAAAGTTTTTTAATGTAAAACTCTCAAAATCATTTATAAAAATTATAAAACCTGATATCAATTAGTTTAAACATAGGCATATTTTTTTATCATTTTTATCGTTTCATTAATAGAGGTATCTAAAAGCAGGATCATTGTGATGAATTATGTTAAACTACAAAAAATATAGTTGAAACGTAGATGGGAGTTTTACGAAAATTCTTTTGCTCCACGCGTTAATAAATGAAACAAATAAAAAATATTTTTTGGAAAAGAAATCTCTAGTGAATGTCAAGAAAACCTAACATCTTTTACCAATTAAGTTATCCCTACGCTCGATAGAAAATAAGTGATAATAAACACTAGAATCGTGGAATTATATATAGGGAAGAAGAATGTTAATTACAAGTGCTTGTGTGTGAAATAAAATGTAAAAAAATTCTCTCCAAATCTATTACAAACTGAAAGCTAAAATCTCTTTGAAACACACACAATAGTTATTTAAAATAAATAAATATTAGAATGTTGCGAAATGAATATTTCATGAATATTTAATTGTATGAATTTTAATGAATTTTATTGAATTTTATTGAATTTTATTGAATTAATGTAGAAATGAATATTTACGTTGAAAATTTTTGGAGTTTGATGGAATAGTGATAATAAACACTAGATTAAAAACAGATTTGGTTTTCTTTGAAATAATTAGAAAAAAATAGAAAACTGCTACGGTACTTTGTAGAAAAATCTAACAACTAAATTAAAATCAAACCATAAAGTGGAAATAATTCGAAATGTTAAACGTAAATAAAGAGGTAAAATTCTAAAAACATGTATATTTAAAACGTTTTAAAGTTGTTGTTGTTGTTACTTATGACACTTGGACGAGCCAAACTCGCTATGCCTTGACAATGCGAATTTAAGTCAGTAGGGAGCGTCTTTCGTTTTAATCAGAGCACCAATGAAGCACTTTAAAAAAAAAGCTAAGTACGTCTTTGCTTTTTTTTAAATCCTCCGATAGATGGCACTATCAGAGAACAAACTCTCTCAATTTTGACATTGATCTGAAGGGGAAGGAAAACTTTTTAAAGTAGTTTTAATAAGAACACAATAATTAACGTTACATTAAAATATATATTATTTTAAAATGAATATATTTAATAATAAAAATAACTAAAATAATATATTTTAATAAAAATATAAAAATATGAATTATTTTTTAAAATATTTATTTTAATCAATATATATATATTGTATGTCTTAATTTTACATGTCTATTTAATAGTGCACATTTTCTTAGTCACAAAATTTCCATGAAGAACATTTCTCAAAAGACACTTTAAAAAATTATGATAAAAACTCAATTGTTACTTGAATTTTAAAATTTTAACTCGAAAGAAATTAAGTATAGTTTAATAAAGGTAGAAGCAATAAAAAAGTAAATTTTTCCCTACAATTGCATATTTTATTGAACATGTAGTTGTAGGCTTATATTGGTAAAGGAGAAATAATTTTTTCAATCATTCATTACATGTTTTTCTCATACTTATACACACACCTATAATCATTTCAATTTTAACAATAACTGTGACGAAGAAAGGACTTCTATTAAACGGCCTATTACCTACGAAAATTATTTAATTTCAAATTCCTTAAAATTATTCTATGTATGTTTTTATAAAATTCATTGTTATAAAGTTATTAAAATTCTAAATTCGTTTATTCCTGGGTCAACTAATGACAAAATATTTCCAAAGAGAAAAGAAAACTTGAAACTAAACGAGTTTACAAGAAAAGCGTGACTAATTTTTCTTTGCGAAGAAAAATCTCTAAAATAGTTAAAAATACTACCTGATGAAAATTTTGAGAAAAATTCATAGACAATCATGGCTAAAACATGGCATAGCAATATTTCTAAGAAATGCCATTCTCCAGAATAAAATTTCTACGATTTTCATAGAAAGGCGCAATAAGAAGTTTGACCGGTTAACTAATAATATATCATTCAATTTAAAATCAAATATTTCAAAACAAGCAATCCTATATGAGTTGGCTCTCAAAATATTATTTAATGCACCTAAACATCGCCAATAACATTTCGTTACTGGTAATATTGAGATGTTCCTACCTAAAAAATAAAGCGTTTTCCCCTATTTTTAAATCAATCAGTTGCCAATTTCTTTCGTTATTTTATAACAGTTATTGGTAACTGTTATTAGTTCAAAATATAACAGTAGTAACGGGTTATTGAAAAATAACCATATTTGGCACATCCCTAATAATTATGTGAACAATAAGAAGAAAGAGAGTTGATGTGTTTTTCCCCTTTCATTGAAGGTCAGTCTGTTCGGGGCCGTCGCGAACATCCGAACAAGTTCGCGATGAAAATCCGGCCTGGTGCGTAAACGATGTTTTGGACAAAGGGGACCGTTAACATTTCAGCGGGAGTTTTCTCACGAGTTCACAAGTTATCAAGGCTACAGTAAAGCCTGAGATATAAATACCAGGTTTTTTTTTTATTTTGAAACGATGGATTTTAATTTCACAATGCCTGAATAACAACTAAAACTGATCTTCTATATCACTTCTTGATAAATTAAATAAAATCTGATTTTTCTAAAGCTATTAGCACATTTAAATTCTTACAAATTATCATTAATGGTATTTCAGTTTTATGAAATTTTTAATTTTGCAAGTAATTTTTTACTTTGTTTTTGTAGTCAAAATAAGATTAATTTTCAAATTTTTTTTATTATAAAAGGAAATCAAAAATATAAACGAAATATTGCTTGTTAAATGAAATTTAATCTCATAAGAAAAATTACATAGCATGTTAAATAATATTTTAGAACACTAAAAATTCAAACAAAATTTTTTTGCGTTTTGAATTTTTGAATACCTATTACACCCAGAGGAGTCCAGTAGAAATAATATTCATTAAACATCTTTTATTTTTATTTTGAGTAGAACAAACTTATTTGCTATGCTTATATTATTATTGCCACTTTCGTTAGCATACAACTTGACTTAGACAACCTGTATAACAATTATTACTCATAAAAGGCACTATGAATCTTGATGTATTCACAAAATTAAATAAGGTGTATTTCATGAGCTTTCTTTTCTGTAATCTAGTAATAGATTAATAGACCAAAAAGTTACGATATTTAAAATTAACACAAGTAATTTGGAAATAACTTTATTCTAAAATGAAATCTACTTACATGCATAAAAATGGAAGTGACCAATCTAATATTCCAGAAATTTTATATGAAAAAATTATATTTTCGTTTTTTACACATTTACAAGATTTGTAGCACAAAACAATAGTATCACAAACCTTGAGTAATGAATGAAACTTAAAAAGGAAATGATTTAAAGAATATTAAAAAAAAGATAATACGAACAGATTAAGAAAAGAAAATCGAAAGCACTGTTAAAAGAACAGAATTTTTAAAAGGAACTAAGATATGCAAAATTATTTCTTCTTTGCGTTTCTTTCTTTTTTTTAATCTGGACAAGACGCAATATCTTAATAAGAATAACATATTTCTCCGAATAAAATGGATATTATGATCAATCTAAGAGAGAAACTTTCTGGAAAATTTTGTTCATCTTTGAAATGATTTGGCACTATCTTCAAGATGCGCCTAGGATTACGCCATTGTTGGTAAAAAATACACAGAAAGTTTCTGTTTAATTTTTTTGTAAAAGCTAAATTATAATATTTATTTTACATGTAATCAAATTTTTGTCTCTAAATTACTTCTTCAAACCCTTATCATTAATCCATGAATTATTGTTCAAAGAAAATACTTTCTCAACTGATGCCCCAGGTAAGCAGAAGGTATTGTTAACAATCTTGATCATTCTGGTGGCCGCTATGTGATTCTCCCTAAAACAACCTGAGCCATTTATCTTCACTTGAAATGATCACATCCCTGGTAATCTCTTCTTTCTTCCACTGTTCCCACTTTGACAGCAAATACTCCTAAACAAGCATAACTTCGATAAAACAACAGATCATGTATTTTCATATCGGGTATATCAAGACAGTTATTAATAATTTCAATAGAGGTTTTATCATTTCCCTAATTAACAGCATTTGTTTTGATCAGATTTAACCATTAAAACTTTTCAACGTTTCCAAAACTATTCTCCCAGAAATCCAAATATGATATGAATCCCGGAAAAGTCGCTAAATTCTTCTTTCATACTATTACGGACTTGCTCATTTACATTTCCGTGGTTGTTCTTTGCTCTTTTAGTTTTCATACGATAAAGGAATAAAAGAAAAATAATTATCCTAAATAATCCTTCATTTCCTATATAATATTTAATTTTCACTTGGACTTGATGTAAACTGCTCGGGATACTGAAATTTTGTCTGGAAACTATGACGGTCCTGGTCATATCGTGACGTCTGGCAAAAATATATAGTTAATACTTTGAAATATAATTCTTCCTATTTAAAAATCCCGTGGTTTTATATTTAATATTTTATGATTAACGTCACACAAATATTTAAACTCAAAATTGTTTTACAGAAAGTTAACTTTTCAAGCATAAAATTTTATCCGAAAATTAAGTTAGAAATATAATATTGAATTGTAAAGCTTCTTCAGACTTCGTTAATGAAATTTTGTGTGAGTACTATTTATAAAATATTAAATTATAATGAATTGAGAGAATTGAGAGTTGAATTATTTTTTGTTAAGAAAATACTATTAATACATGATGATTTGCAACGTGTTAGAAAAATGTTTAGAAAATATTGCTCCTCTAAATACCTATAGTGCTGCCATCTAGTAGAAACTAATAAAATATTTTCAAGAAATTGCTGCAATTGATAATTAGATATAGAAAATAATAAAAAATTCAAATTAAAAAAAATATTAGTAGATATGTAAGTAATCATATTAGATTTTTCAAAACAAAAATTACTGTTTAAAATTTTGAAAAATGACTTCAGATGTTGAAAAGTTAAAAGTCTTTAGCGTTTTCGGAAAAATACTATTAATATATGAAAAAACATGAATTAATGATACATGAACACAAATTTGATAAACAAAATAAAACAATGTACCATAGACGATAGAAAATATCTATATACTGCCTACAAACTAACCACATAATAACTAAACTTACGGAACATAACATCTTTATTCAAATCAAAATCGTGTGAACAACTTAATTGCAATCAAATTTGATAGGGTTATTCATTACATAGGAGACCACAATTCCTAGGATCTCACTTTCCTATTTAATTAATAAATTGATTTTAATATTTGTGGGGGAGAAAAGCAAACATTTAATTATATATATATATATACACTACGTAAAAAAAGTAGGACGCTTGATTTTGTAACAATAACCAAAAAATATTTTATTTTTACTAAAAATTTTTATTAGAAACATTTTACAATATTTTAAAAATACAATTTTAAAATCAGTATATTATGATATTCAAACATAAAATATTAATGGCAATAAAAATAGTTTCTCTTTTTTGAAACTTTGTAAGAAAAAGTAGGACAGCATTATGATGAATGAAAAAATAGTGATTTTAATAAGGAATGTTCTTCCCATTGGACTTTATTATTTCAAATACTCTGTTTGGAAATTAATTGTATAGAGATTGAACTTCTGTTTGACAAAAATTGTCTCACGAGTCATTCAATGCCTCTCGAAGCTGAGTTAGTGAATCAAATTGCCTTCCATCAGCATAAACTCGATGAACTAGTATTTCCCAGATGTTTTCCACTATATTAAGGTCAGAACGTCTGGCTGGCCATGGTAAAACATCCACATTATTTGTTAGGAACGAACGTTTGACTCCAGTCGCGGTGTGAATTGAAGCTCCGTCTTGCGGAAACTTAAATTTTTCACACCCCCCAAGTCAGAGCCATAAGGAAGAAGCTCGGAATTCAGCACTTGAATGTAGTCTGTATGATTTTGCCTACCATTTAAGAAAACCAGACTTGTCCTTCCTCCGCATCCAACAGCCAAGCCAACCATTAAACTACCTCCTCCCATTTGTCGTGTTGAATAGTATTCGTCTTCATTCCCCAGACAATGCCAGCAGTGCTGATATCCGTCTGGACCGTCTAAGTTAAATTTCTTTTCATCGGAAAATATCATAGAAGTCCATTCTGTAGTCCAGGACATGTGCTCCTTAGCCTACGCTAAACGGTAATCAATGTAAGCTTGTAAGCTTTTAAAAAATGTTATATTTGTTGTTGCTTATGACACTTGGTACGAATTTGCTCTTTTTAAGGTGCCTCGTAATTTTGAACCAGGATCAGGTGACGAAGCCACACCTGAGCTGGCACCCTCCTCTCAACATCCACGCCACACCAGCGGAAGGACTTTGGACGTCGCATATTAACGTGGACACGTCCACAACCCACGGAGTTCCAGCAATCCAGTGTAGGAGAGTACACCGTGGTCAACCTCCCAACCACTGCCAATGGTAAATGATGCTTCACTTTGCTGAGCTTACGGGAAGCGGCGTGAAGCTACTGAGTCACTAGAGCTCTTTCAGATGGAATGTACAAAGTTCGATTGTTGTTGGTTAGAAGAACTTCCCCCTTTGACAAATTGTAAGGAGATTAAAAAACTTTTAAATTGTGATAAATCCTGTTGTTGTTGTATGCCCCCGAGGTCAGCAGTGCTAGACCAGGTCTATGAGCGCGTACACCTTTCAAAAGTCCAGTACCATAAGTGGATTCTCCATCAGATCTTTCCCGGAGAGACCAAGGCATTGAAGAATATGTTCAGGAGAGGCCTGTTCATTTAAACACTTGGAGCAAATTTCGAATCTCTTCGTACCCTCTACGAATTTCAAGTTACTAAGATGGCCACTTCTGAAACGGGCAATAGCCATTTGTTCTCGTCTATTAAGACCAATAGCTGAGGAAGCACCTGGACGCTCGCAGCGGTACCAATGATGCTTAGGAGGGACAATCCAAGTGGTTTTATTCTCGTGTTTAATCTTTGAATGAATCTCCTGAAATGTGAGAGGTGCCGACTGCACACCGTTCTCAGACACACCAGCTTTGGCCAAAGGTGATAAATCCTTGAAGAAGTGAGACAAGATTGCAGAATACGAAAGTACTTTTAAGGAAGGATTGGAATACGGTATTATAGAAGAAGTGTGTAGCTCCGATCCTGAACAATATTTGTCCTATCAATTTATTTTCAAAGATAACGCAAAACCATTAAAGTTATGCCAGCATTTGATGGTTCTGTTAGAGATAAAAATTCACCTTCAATCAATGGTTGCTTAGAAAACGATCCCAATTTGGTGGAATTAATGCCTTTTGTCATAAACAGATTTAGAATCGGAAAATGTGAAGTGGTTACTGATGTTGTAAAGGCGTTTTTACAGATTGAAATTTATGAGCATGATAGGCCATACTTAAAGTTTTTATTGTGATAGGATGGAAAGATAAAACAGTTAACAATTTTTCTACTTTCGACGGGTAGTTTTTTAAGATTTCTTCAAGTCCTTCTTGTTTGAGGCTATTTAAAATTTCATTTGAATAATTTTCCTACTAAATACAAAGAAATTGCTCAAAAACTTTTGAAGTCATTTAATTGTTTAAAATTGTGTTCATAATGTGAATAGTGAAAAATAAGTAGTGAAATTTATTCAGGAATCCCAAGAAATTCTTACTACAGCAAAATTTAATTTACGAATGTGAGCATACCCTTTTCAAACCAAGTTATGCCAGCATTTGATCTGACTTAACAGAAAACACAAAACTGTTCCTGTTTAGGGTTTAAAATGGTGAAATAGAAATGATACTTTGTCTGTTGATTTGAGAGATTTTGATACCGTTTTAGAAGATCAACCAGTTACTAAACGGATTATTTTGTGAACTTTTCACAAAACTTTTGATCCCATTGGATATACTTGTCCCATCAATTTAATGCCAAAACTAATGTTACAACAATGCTGTAAAAGAAATTATCTTGGATACTGATTTGCTACTTTGAATGGTAAAGAAATTTGTAAAGTGGAAATGATTAGGCGTCGCTGTGAATCCACAAACTCTTCTTGCTCATATCACCAACAAAAGAAATGTGTTTTATTCTTATTGGAAGGCAAGAAAAATTAAGTTAACTCTCTTTATACTAATTTAACTAGCGGGAACTGAGCATTTAACACTAACTACCTGCCGACCGATGGCTGAGTGGTTACCGTTCCTGACTCCTGAGCTATTGGTCCCGGGTTCGAATCCCGGTTCGGACATGGATGTTTCTTGCCTTCTATGTTCTCTGTCCTTTCTTCTGTGATGTTGTATTAATGTGGATCACCCTATAAACGGGTTTGTGGTGGTATGGCGCGGGCAACGCTACTCGCCTCCGTGACTTGATTCACAGGTGCCCGCTGGGTAACGACAAATGAGTAGCAGTTTCTGGCCTTGTTGTGGCATAGGGTTCGTCGCTCAAGTGTGCCCGCCGTTGGAAAAAAAAACACTAATTACACCTTGAGGAATTGGACAGTAAAATTTTAAATGCCTGCTTAAAATAATTAGTATGTTTATTGATTATCATTTTTTTGATATTGTTCTATTAATGCTATGCTTTAATTTAAAAGTTATAATTCTTTATGATAAATTTTTAATGTCTTGATCACTTACATATTTCAGATCATTTTTCCGCAGATAAAAATCAAAAACGTTTCACTTGACATAACATAGTAAGCAATTAGAGACAGTGAATAATCAATAAACTTCTGTGCACATAAAATTTGAAAATTTTATCATTTTGTGAAGGAAATACTTTATTAATAAGAAAAACATTTCTACTCTATATAATATAATATTTTCTTTCAAGGATTTAGTTTTCAATATTTGTAACAATTTAAATTAGTATATGAATTTCTAGAAAAAAAATTTCACCAAATTCATACACGGATATTCTTTGAGATGGGAAAATTCAGAGTTTGTAATGAATAAATTAATTTTTTTATTAGTTGGTAAATAAGGAGAATATATTTTATTTTACAATTTAACACAAAACTGGAAAAATAGAAAGAAAAATTTACTCAACGAAACTATTGACGAAATAGAACAGTAATTTTCCACATCTCTTAGAATAAGCTTGTGAAGCCCTGATTTTCGAAGTGGTTTACGGATTAAAAGTTTGATTCTCTTATGTTGGTAGAACAGATACTTGAATAAACATGACGTGAAAGTTTTTTATTCCAAAGCATGTTGTTAACTTTTTGCAACAAGGATATTAGGATATTCATAATAGCAACTTATTACATGAACATAATAATAAATATAAAAAGCATGTTTCTTGAAGACATTATTTGATCTCATTTCAAGTAATATTTTGATAGAGTAAATGTTATTGTTTATAAATAGAGTTTTCATTTGTATTGAAGTATATTAGTAACTTTTTTCGCAGAGCGTTTCTAGGAGGCAAGAGACACAAGTTAAATTAATAAACTCTATTGCAGCCGTTTTTTTTTAAATTTTAACATTACTTTTTTATCTTTTTTCTGTAACTGTTCATAAAAAAAGAAGTAAATTAGTACCAATAGCGTGTAAAGCTATGAAAATACCAAATGTACCATCCATAAATTTAGATTATTATTATTATTATTATTCAATTTATTATTGTGGAATAAATTATATTAAGAAATTGATTACAAATGTATAATAAAATTTATTGAAACATGAATTTCTTAATGTCTTAAAGTTAATGTAAATCATTGCATACATCTATATTTATTTGATCTTATTAGTATGTGTGATATACGTGCTCGTTAAATCTGTGGACTCAAAAATCCTGTGGTCGGTAATTGAGCAGTTGTCATGGGTGTAATACAGGGATGCACAACCTATGGCCCGCGGGTGAAAATTGGCCCACGTCGCCTTTAAAGTTGGCCCCGCGAATGTTGTTAATAGAATAAGACTAATTTAAAAAGAAATGAGACTCTTTCAAATAAACAAAAGAAAAAATCTGATAGGAAAACGATTCTACATCAGAATAAATATTTTACATCTGTTCATTAAATTCATTTTTTTATAACGCGGATTTTCTGTTTGTTCCCTTCATGGCTAGCCGAGAGTATGAATGTTCGTATTGGAGTTCAAAATGCAGCTGCATGTGCAACTTTCTTTGGCAGCATTTACATTTGTGAGCAAACTTTTTATTCAATGAATTTAAACAAATCAAAAATAAGAAATAGAATAGCAGATGAGAACCTATCTTCTGTTTTACGTGTTGCCACAACGAATCTTAAGCCCAACATAATATCAATAACTTCAAATATTCAATCACAGCCATCACATTAAATTTTACTAATTTTTTTTCAAAATTTAAACTGTGTTCTTTGTAAAATTACCAAAAAATTTTCTCCTGTTATTCAATTTCAAGTTTTTTTCTGGAAATAAAGTATTTTAAGCATATCTATAATGTTTGTGTTTTATTCCTTCATTGTATAATGTTTGCATGAGTAAAATAAGTAAATTAATAATTGTAATTCATGCGCATTGCCACAAAAAAAACAGTGGAAACATAACATTTACATGCTGCTTTGGCCCTCGACTTGATCTTTTTCCATATTTTGGCCCCTATATTTGAAAAGGTTGTGCACCCCTGGTGTAATATCATGGAGAAAATTTCCTCCCTAGAATCAAAGGCAAAATTGAGTAGTGGGTCATCTGGTGATGCCATCTATCGGAGTAATATTACAGTAAAATTCATACTTTCAGTGCTCATGGTGCTCAATTTAAACAAAAGACACGCCCTCCTGACTTAATTTTGCATATCCTTCGACTAGCGAGCTTGGCTTATCCAACAGTCATAAGTAGCAACAACAACAAAAGGATTCCCCCATTTCACATTTATTATTAAAAATTACAAATTTGGAGTTAAATTTGTTAAATAAAAGCTTGATTTTATAAAATAGTCATTTTTTCATTATATATATATATATATATATATATATATATATATATATATATATATATATATATATATATATATATATATATATATATATATTTATATATATATATATTCATTATTTCCTCTAAATATAGTCCCTGATAGATGAAAAAGCAATGGGCTTTATTATGTTTCAAATTTGAAATCTGTACAATTGTAAAGATGTAATATGGCTTGCAAACGAATGAAACAAGTTGTCTGATCCCCCGCAAATAACGAGTATCACAGGAACAAACCCATTCCCCTCAAATATTACTTTTCAGATTGTCAAATCACTAATAAATATTCATAAGTAGTGAGCAACAAATTTTTCAAAAAATTTTTTAAAGTTTATTGGTAATGCATTTCATTAAAGAAATTTAATCGCTTAATTTCTCTTTACATAATATGTAAATAAAACGCTCTAAAACAACAATTTTACAATTATAATTCATTATATTTATTCAGTAGTTACATGAAATAGCATTGTAAAAAAAGAATCATGCACAGTCATGTTGATAACAGTGATTTTAAAACATGTCGTTTTAGAATAAGCACATGCGTAACCAATGTTAATAAAATGTGATTGCAAATTCCTTTCTCCTTTTCTTTTTCTTTATCCTCTAGAATGTTATTGCAATTAAAAATCTATTGGGTTGTTCGGAAAGTAATTTCGTTTTTTCCCGACAGAGGATTTAATTATACTTTTTTGCACCCAACTTCACACTTAAGCCGTATAATTATTATATGCTTTGAGAGCTCATATAGCAAGGCTTGTGTGTGAAAAATTCCAATTAATTCTACGTAGTAGTTTTTAGTGAGTGCCCTTTTAAATTGGAGGCCGATAAGTAACATTTTCGACAAATCTTACTGTTTTATTACAGAAAGAGTAAAAATGCTGTACAAGCGAGAAAGAAATTGACCGATGCATATGGAGAAGGTGTGTTGACAGTACGCCTGAACTGGTTCGCTAAATTTCGATCCGGCAATTTTTTGATGTCGAAGATACACCACGTTCGGGAAGGCCGGTTGAGGCTGATAAAGCGAGGCCTATTTACTATAAGAACGCTGGAAATAATTTATTTAATTGTGTAGATGCTTTAATTGCAGTAACTGATAAATTAAATGTGCCTTGTTTAATAACTCCCGAAACATTGGAATTATTAATCAATTAAACAGCCGATCTGTCAAAAGAAAATTGTTCCAATGACAATTCTTCAGGAGACATCAGACGTTCCGAAGGAGAAAATTTGCTCAGTTTAGCCACCGAAACATCTACGGAAGGAGAATTCCCCCTTTAGAATTGCCTGAGGCGAAAAACGAAGAGGAGGGAGGAAGGGAGACAGCGGGCGCCGACTCTCACTCATCGGAGAAGAGCAACCAGACATCCTTTCTATCGGAAGCGCAAGGGGACGATGGTCGTCACTTTAGGTGACGGAGTTCCTAGTGCTCTAGGCACGCACCTCCAATTTATTAAATTTTACTCCTTAAGGGGCTTAATTTTGTTAGTCATAACTTATTTTTATTGGATATTTTATTTTTATGGGGCTTGTGATCGAACGAGTTGGGTGCGGAATCGAACTGGTATTCCCATCATGGCCTGACCGCCGGTACCAAAAGGCCAGCTATCCCCTCATATATACTCCATTTATTTAACTTCGACAGAGACATTTTACATTTGGGGGCAACATGGTATTTCTTGTTTACAATTTATATTTCTGGTTATATGTATGTATCTTTTCTTTTTACATTATCAGGCATACCACCTAGTCTTGTTTACAATTTATATTTCTGGTTATATGTATATTTCTTTTTCTTTTTACATTATCAGGCATACCACCTGGTCTTGTTTATACATTTTGAGTTGAGTTAGTTTTGATTTACAATTTCAGGCATTCCGCCTGTTCCATTTCTACAAAATATAGTAGTTACATAATTTGATTGTGAATACATTTACAATATAGTTGTTACATAATTTGATTGTGAGAATATTTACAGTTATAATTGATCATTTTTCGTATACAATTAGTATATTTGTTTTACATCATTATTCATATTTACAACATACATTATTTTATACTGCAAGTGCAGCTCAAACTCCATTGATTATATGTGAATGCAAATTCTCCATTTGTTTATAGTTTAACTTTTAATTGAAGTTTAAATATATTTTTATATTAGCTATTTCACTTGAGATTCTTAATGCTTTAAGTTCAGAATTTATTCATTCAGTGAGTTTGTGAAGGTGCTCTCTTTGAATCGGACCTTAAGTTTTGGTTTCTCTTTTGTGATTGATTAGTGGGTCAGCTCCCCAACTCCACGCGAGGGGAGCGTCATTTTTGATCGATTGCTACTGGGGAGATTTAGTTGTGCCTTAAAATTGCTTTAGGTCTTCTTCTATTAATATCTGCATTATAATCGTATTGCGGCTGTATACTTATTAGCGGGTTAGGGATTTCTGTTAGATTATTATAAAATTTGTCTGCGAGTCTAATGATGTGATCGGTTATTGTTTCTATATTATATTCTTTGAAAATATTATTATTTCTAAAATACGCAGGTGCCATTGTGGCCATCCTAACAATTCTATTTTCTCTATATTGGAGTTTGCTGAAATGTCTCTTTGCAGAGTAGCCCCAAACGGGTGCAGCGTATGTAGCAATGGGTCTAATGATTGTTTTGTAAATGAGTAATTTATTATTTACACTGAGTTTTGACTTCCTTCCTATTAATGTATATAGTTGTGCTTCCGCTTGTTTTAATTTTTTAAGTATGTAGTCAATGTGTGCCAACCATGTTAGTCTTTTGTCTAGGATAATGCCAAGATATTTTACCTTTTGCGACCAGGGAATGCTGGTGTTAAATAGGATAAGTTCTGGCGTTGTTTTTCTTTTGATTCCGAATAGGATGGCTACACATTTCTCCGCGTTGACAGCTATTTTCCAGTCGGTCAGCCATATTTCTAGCTTAGGAATATATTCCTTTATTGGGGCTGAGGCGCTTTCATTGTCATGTCCTGTTGACATTATAGCTGTATCATCAGCGAAGATGAATCTGTTTATTCCAGTCTGGGAGGGTAGGTCGGTAAGATATACTGAGAATAATAAGGGACCTAGAATGGATCCTTGGGGAACTCCACTCATTATATTTTCCTCTTTCGAATATTTATTGTTAATTTTGACTTTAAATTTTCTATCATTTAGGTATTTGTTTAGAATAATAACAAAAGGAGGAGGAATATTTAATTTAATTAATTTGTACAGTAATCCGTTGATCCATACCTTATCAAAGGCCAAGGCAATATCCAAGAAGAGAGCTGCTGTGGCATTATTTTTTTAATATTGGCGCTCACAAGTTCAACAGCTCTTAAGAGCTGGTGACTTGTTGAGTGCTTTTCTCTGAATCCAAACTGATCATCATTAATGATATTATTGTCTAATATATATTTATTCAGTCTGGTTTTAATGCAACTCTCAAACATTTTCGAGATTGTAGGTAATAAACTTATTGGTCGGTATGATTTTGGGTCTCTTGGATTTATGCCACTGCCTTTGAAGATAGGAGCAATAATTGCAACTTTCCAGTATTCTGGGAAGTGTTTATTTATTAATAGCTTATTATTTGTGATATGGAAAATAGCTATCAGCGGGAGGTTTTTTAGCATACCATTAGTGATTTTATCGTGCCCAGGTGCTTTCCTGGGGTTAATATTCTTAATATAGTTTATCAGTTCAGATGGCAGTATCAGGGGTAGCTGGTTCGATTCCGGGGGTGAACTAAGGAATTTATTTATTGTGTCGTTTACATCCTGCTCTTTTGCGCTGTCAATGTTATTGGGGGAACATTGTATTTTAATATTATCTGCTATGGCTGTGGCTTTTTCATCATCAGTGTAGGCTATTCCTCTTGCATTGTTTATGGGTGGAAAAATTATTCCATTTTTTCTATTTATTTTAGTGACTTTCCAAATGGAATTGTCATCTGGTGTTAATGAAGTTATGTGGTCTTCCCACTGTTTATTTTTGAAGTCTCTGATTTCATTTTTAAGTTTTTTATCATATTTGTTGTAAAGATTTTTGTCTCTTATTGATCTGCTTTCCTGCCAGTTCTTCCTAAGCTTGTTTCTAGTTTTTATTTTGTTTTTGATTTCATCACTTAAGAAGGAAATTCTGTTATCGATTACCTTTTTCTTGGAGGTGTTTTCATAAGTAGTATAAATAATTTCCGAAACTCTTTAATTTCATTTTCTATTTCACTATTATTATTAAACTGTTTATTGTAATTTATTTTATTTATAATGGCGTGTTTAAAATTTTGCCAATTAGGAATTAGTTTGGTGTTACAGGAGTAATCCCTGTGTGTGATGTCGAAATTGCTAACGACCGGATTATGGTCACTAGTCATTTCGCTGAGTGAAGTTACATTAAAAGCATAGGGGAAATTTTTTATTATGGAAAAATCAATGATGGAAGCAGTGGCTCTTAGATGCCCGCCTATTCTAGTGGGAGTTTGTGGGGCTTCAAGCCTAAGGTTATTATCTATAATCAGCTTATTGAGTGTGATTCCAAAAGTATTGGCTCTATGGCAGTTCCAGGATGTGTGATGGGAATTAAAGTCTCCACCGATGATAATACTTCCATTTATTTTTAAAAGTTTAATTAGGTCGTTTTCTGGAAATTTATTTCTATGTGGCTGGTTAGGAATGTTTTTCTGGGGAGGAATATAAATAGAGGTAACAGTAATAGGTGATTTACCATTATTTATAAAGACGTTCACAATAGTTGCCTCTGTGTTATCAAGTTGTGGTGTTTCTACTTGATAGCTGTTCATGTTTTTGTTTACCAGGACGGCAGTGCCGCCAGGCTGGCAAAATCGAAATCTGTTATCATCGTTGATACGGTCATTTCTATAGATATTAAAATTTCTTAAACTTATATGCTGTTTATTATTTAAGTGTGTCTCCTGTAAAAGAATGATATCGGGGGAGTGAGTGTCTACAAATTCCCGGAGCTCATCTATTTTTGCATATATGCCATTGGCATTAAATGTACATATTTTAAAAGATGCACCTCTGCTATTCATGGCTGTTCGTTTGTTGTAGCTTGTTCTGGCCTCACGGCCTCCATCATAACATGTTATGTGGGTTTTCACAATTTTGTAATTTGGGGGCTATATTTGCTAGTGCATTAATTAGTTGTAAAAATGCATTATTATTTATTAAGTTATTTATTGTGTTGAAGATGTTCATAACATTTTTTATTGTGTCCATATTTAAATTAAAGTTATTATTGTTGTTGTGTTGGTTATTGTTATTATTATTCTGATTGCTATTCTGGGTGTTAATGTTGGAGGTATACGAGTTTGATTCTTCTTCGGTGTGCTGTGCTGTGCCCTTAACTGCCGCAGCGTATGAAAAATTACTTTTGGTTTTACTAATATAGGTGTTGTTATTTTTTGGTTTGGGTACCTGGGACACCCTTTGTAATTAGCTGGATGCGGTCCCCCGCAGTTTACGCATTTAGGATTTTCGATTTTCTCTTTTCCTTCTGGACAGTCTACAGTTTATCGGAAGCGCAGAAACTCCGGGTGGAGCAAAAGAGTTGCCCAACCTTAAAAGAAGCCGGGCAATACGGAGAGAAGAAAAAGGGAAATTATTTATTTATTGATGATTTGTTACACCACCAAGAAAAAAATATTGGGACAGAATGTTTTTCAATTAGTATCACCTTTTAACATAAGACAAAAGGTTCTCGAGTTATCACATAACTCAATCTTTGGAGCACATCTGGGAATAAAGAAAACAAAGGAAAGGATAAGATATTCTTTTTATACGCCCATTGTATTAACAGATGTAGAATCTTTTTGCAAAGCATGAAAGAACTGTCAGCTGAGAAGTCCTGAGAAGAGAACTGATAAAATTCCAATAACTCCTGTCAGAAGATCAGAACTACCATTTGAAATTGTAAATATTGATATAATTGGCCCCATTGACCCTCCATCTGCAAGGAAACATAAATATGTACTATGCTTAGTGGATCAGCATAACCGTTGGCCTGAAGCAATACCATTAAGAAGTTTGACAGCCAAAGCCACCTGCGAAGCACTCTTAGAAATATTCATGAGAACAGGTATACCTCATGTAATTGCTAGTGATAATGGGAAAATTTTCATTTCCAAATTAACTCAAGAATTTGAGAAAAGACTTGGTTCTCATCCCAGATTCTCCACTCCTGCTTATAGTGCTTCGAATGGATTAGTAGAGCGATGGAATAAAGTACTTAAACAAATGCTGCATCACATCATTCGAACTGATCCTCACAACTGGGATAGACATATACCGTATTTACTTTTTGCCTACAGAGAAGTTCCAAACTGTACTACTGGTAATTCACCTTTTCAACTTATGTATGGAAGACAACCTAGAGGTCCTCTAGCAGTGCTGAAGTCATCATGGTCCGGAGAGATTCCCATTCCAAATAATCTAAGTGAATCTGCTGTTGATTATCTTCAAGAATTAAAGATAAGATTAGAGCAAGCTGCAGAGCAAGCCAACTTGATTGCAAATAACAAACAACAGAAATATGCTGAATACTTTAACCGAAGGTCAGTGATGAAAAATTTTAAAATAGGAGAAAAAGTTTATTTACTTATTCCAGATTCAAACAACAAACTCTATGCCCGTTGGACAGGTCCAGGAGAGATTATAAACCACTGTCCACCTCATTCTTACAAAGTGAGATTACCAGATGGAAAGATTAAACATGTCCATTCAAATAAGATAAGAAAATTTCAAGCTAATGTTAATGCAGTTGGAGTAATATTTGAAAATGAAGAAGAATTTGGAGAAATTATAACTTTGCCAGGTAAAGAATTCCCAAATCCATTACAAATCTTAGAAGTAGGAGAAAATCTGAATTTTGAAAATTTAAGTTCATTACAGAGGAAGAAATTAATTTCTCTTATCAAGCAACATGAAGGACTATTTACTGGAAAATTAAAAATAGCAAAAGTAGAACCACACAAGATAAGATTAGTACCAAATTTAGAGAGGAAGAAACCGTACATCTATAGAATTCCTGAAGCCTTGAAAGAAAAGGTTGATAAAGAAATAGAAGATTTAATGAAGTCAGGACTGATAGAAGAAAGCAATGCTGACATAGCTCACCCTGTAGTGTGTGTAAGCAAGAAGGATGGCAATATTCAATTGTGTGTGGACTATAGTTCTTTGAATGCTGTTACCAAACCAGATGATTTTCCTATGGAAAATGCAATTGACTTGATGTACAGTATCGGAAAAGCAAATGTTATTACAACATTAGATTTACTCAAAGGATACTGGGCTATACCTATGGAAGAACAGAGTAAAGAATTTACATCTTTTAAAACTCATCGAGGACAGTACCAATTCAAAGTAATGCCATTTGGATTAAGAAATGCTGCTGCAACATTTCAGAGAGTAATGAATAATGCACTAAAAGAATTTAAAGAATTTGCAAGAGCATATATTGATGATATTGCTATATTTTCACCAGAATTTGACACTCATCTCCAAGATTTACATAAAGTTTTTACAAAACTGGAATCACTTGGTTTCACTGTCAATTCGAAAAAGTGTTCTTTTGCAAAACCACAAATAAAATATTTAGGATATATCATTGGATCAGGAAAACACAAACCTGACCCAGAAAAGATTAAAGCAATTGAGAAATTAGAAACACCAAAGACTAAATCTCATCTTAGGAGCTTATTAGGATTATGCAACTATTATCGAAATTACATTCCTAATTATGCTGAAATCGCCTACCCCTTAACAGAGCTCACTAAAAAGAAACGACCAGAAGTGCTGGAATGGAAAGAAGAACATAATGTATCATTCCAAAAGCTGAAAGACCAACTTATAAAAGCAACAGAGTTAATAACCCCAACAATACAGGATCCCTTTATCATTCACTCTGATGCATCGCAAATTGGAATAGGTGCATGTCTGTCTCAAGTGAGAGAAAATAAACATTTTCCTGTGTGTTATGCAAGCAAGAAATTGTCCAAACCCCAACAAAATTGGCCTACTATAGAACGTGAAGCTTACGCTATAGTATGGGCATTAAAGAAGTTTGAATCATGGATTTTTGGATCCACAGTAAAGATTGTGACAGACCACAATCCTCTATCATTTGTTGTGAAAAATGCCCCACAATCATCAAAGCTTCAACGATGGGCCTTAGCTTTACAAAAATACAACATAGAAATCATTCATTGCTCAGGAAGAAATCTTTCTAATGCAGATGCTCTATCTAGATTACCAACTAGTGCCTTCTGAACATTTATTTGTGTTTAATAATTTTTTTTCTGCCATAATTTTTTTTATGTATAAAATTTCGGTTATCTTATATGTTTATTAGTAGTGAAGTGGTAAGTAAAAGTAATATTTGTAGTAATATTTAAAGCATAATAGCAATATTTAGTAAATTTAAATTTTGTAATTAAATGTTTGAAATATTTACTGTTTATTAGATAATCAATTAACACTGGAAGTATTAATGTTTCTTTATTATATGTTTATATTTCTTAGTTTCTTTAGTTGTAATGTGATGAAATATGTTCATGAAAACTAATGTGTTTCTGTTTATATACTTTAATAATAATAACGTATATGTATAGTATTTCTTTTGAACATTATATTAGTTGGAATTCGTGAATTTCTATTTATGTGCATTATGTGTAATTTGTTGTATATGTGTTGATCACAAATAGTCGCTTGATTCGTTTTCAGATTGATGATTAATTCAGGAATGTAACATCAATCTTGCGGGGGAGGTGTAGTATCTGGCGACTGTTTGGCAATCAACAAACCGCGCTTGGCGTGGTTTGATCTCTTTCGAGAGGTTGCTATATTTTATAACAGTTTCGGCGGAGCGAGGTCCGCGATAGGTTGTATTATTCTGGTAGGAGCAGAAGGCTCCGAGTTAATTTGTGTTTTGTTTTTAAAATTAAATGTTTGTTTGTAATTAAATAAATGTGTTGTCCAAGAAATGGTGATAGTCAACTCTCTCGGCCATTCTACACATCACACACACACACACACACACACACACACATATATATATATATATATATATATATATATATATATATATATATATATATATATATGCCGACTAACTTCTAACTTGTCTAGTGGTTTGCTTGCCTGACTGCGGATAAGGAGGTCTTAGGTTTGAATCCCGGTTCGGGCATGGATGTACTTTCTCTCTCTATCTCTCCTGTCTTTGTCCTTTCCTTGAGGTGTGAATGGTTACCTACCATATAAATGGGTCCATATGGCATGTATGTACTGAGGAAATCTGACTCCACACCAAAATATGGTTCAGTTGAAAAAATGGAGCAGCGCACTCCCATATTGCCAGCCTGGCTGGCACACAACAATGAATGATTGAATGAATGAATGAATATATATATATATATATATATATATATATATATATATACATGAGGCAAAAAATAAAATACTAAAAATACAATACCAATTATATTACAGGAAATCTAACCAGGGCACAAAAGCAGCTAAAGAGAGATTTGCCAGTATAAATTAGATAAAACATGAGAAACAATAAAACTATTAAAACACAATTTAAAAATTCACTGAGAATATACAATACAAAGAATAGGAAGAAAGCATAGGGACCACGTGTTCATCAGGAGGGAGAAGGTCAGCTATACAAATTAAACACTCTTTTCTGACATGCACGAAGGGCGTATGTCTAAAGATCTTTGAGCAATTCCCACAAAGAATGTTATAATAAAGTATAGAGATATTTATTTCAAAAATTAAAGTAAAAATATATATATATATATATTAAAGAAACCTAAGCAAACTCACAGTAGAAAGAACAAGAGATATAATATCAAAATACCAATACCAGCAAATCAGAATCCATTTTTATATTACATTTAGAAATAAATTCAAAATTTGAAAAATCTATTTCTGCATTATTTTGTAAAACATTTTATTTATCAGTATCCTTTTGCTTTTAGATACATTGATGATTTTATTATTTTCAATAATTGAGTTTTGAAAATATTTCTAAATCTTTTTACCGCAATGAACTTTTCCTTATTAAAACTAATTTATTTGATACTAACGCAGAACTTTTAGATTTACTTATCAGTTTTAATAATTCAAATACTTATATTAATATTTTTGACAAAACCAATCAATTTAATTTTAAAGTCAATAAATTAATATACTGGAACTCCAATATTTCTGTAAAAATATATAGGAATATATTATATTTAATGAAATAAATCACATTTATAATATCTGCAATAATCATAAATTTACTAAAAATCAAATAAAACGCCAAATTGATCATCTAAAAACTATAACATTCCAACCAATTTTATTTTAAAATATACAGGAAGTAGAGAATCGCTTGTAAAGTTGAAGTAATGCGAAGTTTTTACAACTACAGAATGGCCATTCAAGCATTAAAGTTCTTACGAGAATCCCGAAAACACCTACATTCACTTTAAATCTCTTTAAACATAATTTAATCTTAAATGTCTTTAATCATACTTTAATTTTAAATTAACTGCATGATTCTAAATTACTTTTGGCAACAATATCTTTATCAAAATTTTAAATTTACTTTGGGCAACTTTATCTTTATTCTGATATTTAAATGGATTCTGATTTGCTAGTATTGCTATTTTGAAATTATATATGTTGTTCTGTTCTACTGTGTAGGTTTGTTTACTTTTCTTTAATATGTATATTTTTACTTTAATTTTTAAAATAAATAAATTTATTTTAATTCAAACACTCGTCGGGGGAATTGCTCGAAGATTTTTAACATTTGTCCTTCATGCATGTCAGAAAAGAGTGTTTTATTATACATATATAGTATATATATATATATATATATATATATATATATATATATATATATATATATATATATATATATATATATCATTTTTTAAATAATATTTCAGCATCAAGCTGAAATATTACTTAAAAAATGAGTGGCCACTAGATGGCAGTGCTTAATATGTCATGTTGAGAGAGATGTACAAATAATTGGGAGGGAAGATGGTGTGAACGAGCTACCTTAAAGATGTCTGTAAATAATCCAGTTTGTAAACAAATCTTTAAATATTAGTAAATTTCAGAACTTCTTCCTTCCCCACCTAAGCTACTCACTCGTAAAAACTCTTAACTACTCACACAAATAAAATGGATTCGATAACAAATCAGAAGAGGGATATAACTCGCGACGCTTTCGGAATTGAGGTAGCTAATGTAAAAAACAAAGTCATTATTCTCAGGGAATGTGTAAGTTTGAAACCGATCAAAAGCGCGATGGGAATAATTTATCTGTCAGTCAAAACAATTCGGATTTAAGTGCGTCGTTGGTGCCTACGAACTACTTGAAAGATGCTTATATTTATGGAAATAAAGTGGTTGCATTGATTGATACAGGAAGCAGATGTTGCTTCTTAAAAGAAAGTATCACAATAAAAATGAATCTTAATATGACCCCAGATAGCAGAAATTTATTCGGTTTTGGAAATCAAAATAACCTAGTAACTGAGGCTCTTGGAAAAGCTGTAGTAAATATTCGTGTAGATGATGTTGTTGGAAAATTTATTCCTTTATTAATTGTCAAAGATAATTCCCAACCATGCGATTTAATTTTAGGTAGAACATGGTTAGATTTACCATACATTGCTTTTACGTATATTGAGGGTAATTTAAAATTTGGATACGTAAATGACGATGTTTTTTCAGAAATTCAAGTAGATTTAAAGAAAAATACAGTTAAATTGAAAACATTAAATTAAACAGAAATCGAAAGTAAGTCAATTAATTTAATTAGAGCGAAAATTGAAGAAACCGAAAATTCGATAGTTAATGGAACAATTTTAGTCAAAAGTATAGGACACAATTTCGATTCTATTCTTGAAGTGGTTAACGGTGAAACAGTTGTACCAGTAATAAATAAAGAAAAATTTAACTTAAAAATTAGGAAAGGTCAGTGCTTAGGTAGAGGAATGGAAGTAAGTGAAGAAAGCTTAACACTATCTAATAAAGTTAAAAGTGATAATGAAAAAGTTGAAGTTATAACAATTAACAAAGAGAAGTCTCCTATTTTAATGAAAGACATTAATTTCGACAAATCCTTAGAAAATGATAAAAAATTAGAAGTTTGTTTGACCTTGAGTGAAGATGAGCAAATATTGATAATACAGCAGGCTGATCCAGAAATACGAAAATTAATAGAAATATTCAGAAAAAAAGATCAGGATAGAACAAAAGAAGAAAAACAGCTTATAAGAAATTACATGTTTAAGAGAAACAGATTATTTAGATGCATAAACGAAAATGGGAAAGAAAATTTTCTCTATGTTATTCCAAAGAATATAAGAAAAGTACAGTAATTAAATTCCATGATCTTATGGGACATTTTTCTGTTGACAGAACTGTAAATAAGATAAAAGAATTGCATTGGTTTCCTTATATGAAACGTTATGTACGAAGGCACATTTCGAAATGTTTTGAATGTTTAATGAACAAAACGCCGTCAGGAAAACAGCCTGGCTTATTAAATTCAATTAAAGCAGGCCGTAAACCTTCTGCAGTTATACACATGGATCATTTAGGACCTTTTGTTAAGAGTTCTAAAAGTAATCAAGATCTTCTGGTCATGATAGATAATTTCACAAGATTTGTCCAATTGACTCCAGTAAAGAGTACGTCAACATCACATGTGCTGAAGGCTCTGAAAAAGTTTGTAAATACTTATGGTCTACCTGAGAAAATAATAACAGATAGAGGAACTTGTTTCACTTCGCATCAATTTCTACAATATTGTGCTGAAAATGGTATACATCATACACTCAATTGTACGAAGCAATCATGTGCAAATGGGATGGTTGAAAGAGTTAACAGAACAATATTGTCTACCATAACAACTGGTATGGAAGATCAGAATTATAAAAATTGGGATGTTAAAACACATGAAGTTGAGAGAAACTTGAACAACTTTGTAAACAAGTCAACGAACAAGACACCATTTGAATTGCTCCTATGGTTATTCTCCACGATTCAACTATGGAATTTTGAGAAAGTTAGCTGATGAAGAAGTTCAGAGTTGGCAAGATCCATCTATATTCCAGGAAGAATCTCGAAGACAAATAGAAGAAAGTCAACAAAAAATGCAGCAGTATTATGATAAAAAGAGATGTAGAGCAATGACGTTTGAAAGAGGAGAGATTGTCGTAATGAAAAGAGCCCCGAAGTCTTCAGGCCAACCTACGAAGACACAGTTTAAATACCGAGGCTCTCTTATTGTTACCGAGGTATTGCCGAACGATGTCTACCGTGTGACTCAGCTGGAAGAAAAAAAGAAAAGCCACTTCTACGCAACAACAGCTCACATTAGTCAAATAAAACCATTGATAAATGAACCAGATTCGGATGAAGATAGTGATATCGATAGTGCCAATAGTGATGATCAGTCCTAGATGCAATCCACATAGATCCACTCGCAAGGACTAAATCTGAATGAAGGATTCTAAATGGTGAGATATTTCCAATTTTATTTAAAGAAAAAGTTGCAATTAAAAGGCAATGAACTTATCATAATCTCTATTGACTCTAAAAATAAATAACTATAAAGATAATTTACTTTATACTGAAATATTTACATCAATATGAAAATCTGTTAAATTTATTCTGTGAATGATTTAATAATCCTAAGTTCATTTATTTTCTAGTAAACTTTTGTTGTAAGTAGTTTTATTAGAATTGTATTAAGAATTACTTTTGCGGAAAAAGTGTATTATATATTATTATGTTTGATTTTTTTTTTTTTTTTTTGTAATCTAACATAATAAGTTAATAATTTTATTTAATCTGCTGTGTTTAATTTATTTGTTAATGTTAATATTTGTGTGTTGTATTAATTAGTAACTGAGTATTATTACATCAATTGAGGACAATTATAAGGTCAGTCTGGCCGAATGTTAGCATCAAGCTGTAATATTACTTTAAAAAATGAGTGGCCACTAGATGGCAGTGCTTAATATGTCATGTTGAGAGAGATGTACAAATAATTGAGAGGGAAGATGGTGTGAAGGAGCTACCTTAAAGAGGACTGTAAATAATCCAATTTGTAAATAAATCTTTAAATATTAGTATATATATATATATATAAATATAAATTTAAGAACTTCTTTCTTCCCCACCTAAGCTACTCACTCGTCGTCAGACAAATAAAATGGATTCGATAACGTATATAATTCAAATTGTTTGCATTGACATTTTCTCAATCTTTCTTTGATAATCCCTAAATAAAGGGATAATGATTAAATAGAAGATAACAAGGGTAAAAAAAACTAAAGCGTGGCATGATCATTTGTTTTCTTACTCCTTTTTTACACAGAAGCTTACATTTAAAAGTCCTTTGAAAGAAATTAAGAGAAAGTAACATATAATTTTTTTACTATTCAAAAAATTAATGCTTCCCAAATAGTTTTACAGAAATTTACTACGTGCTTATTTTACACTGTCCACATTTGTATCATTTTGCTATAATAAAAGAATTTCCACTTTATTAAAAATGTTTACAAACATTATTTTTTTTAAATATTTTTTATCTTAAATTCTGAAAAATTTTACGGAACTTTCTTTCAAAATTGAAATTCTTAAAGGCACAATTTTCTCGATTCTTTTATATTAGTTTTATCATAAGATTATTTGGAAACCAAAACAAGAAAAAAAGCAAATTATTAAATGACAAAAACATTGAATCAAAATCCGACTACACCTTTATATGTTAAAACTCTTTTCTACAGCATTATTTTTTGACCAGCCGCTCTAGAGAAAAATCCTAAATCTTCTTGATGATTTTAACCCAAAAAAATAACTTAAATTTTCCGATTTGAATGTTTCACTATTATAAAGATGTTTAAGCAGGGAATCACAAAATATAAATGAAAAAAAAATATGCCATGCCTTCATATACTAAAATAATCCAATATATTATTCAGTTAAAAGATTAAACAATTATTAAAATATCCCATGTGTAGAATGTGACAATATCCAAACTGAATGATCAGTACTAAACATATTGTCTACCACAGAAAGAAGAAAATTTTACTTAAAAAGCGTTTCAGTAAATTTAACCCTGTTTTTCATGATAGATAAAAATCAAATTTTATTAAATCTCTTTTAAAAATATCTATTACCCGTTATTTTTGAATATTTATCATTTGTGTGTAGCTATATTTTATAAGAAAAAATTAATTATTATTTTTGATAGATAACACTTCTATATTTTATATTCCCATTTTCCTTAAAAACTGAACATTTAAGATTCTTCGCTTCACTTATAAATATATTATGATTCGAATTTCAATTGAAATTTAAAAAAAATTGAATGAATTTATGTAAATTTTTTATAGCGAAATGAGTTGCGTATATTTTTATACTTGTATGGTACTCATCAAATTAATACTTATGAATTTATCTGTTCTCAAAAAGGCATGAATAGGCAAGAATAAACTTACAATGATAATTTATCAATAGTTAAAATCACAGATTTATTATTATTTATTAGATAGTCAGATTATTAACAATTAGTTTTAATATTTAACAAATTAATATTATTAAAGGTGTAACAAATACATTTTCCTTATTGTATTTTCTGCGAGCCTATCTTTTTCTCAGGTACCTTGATATTTTGATAAATTAAATCAACTTATTTAAATGGATTATATAAAATACTTCTTCTTCTTAGAATTGGGTTTGTATGTCATTGGGCACCTCTGCTTTTATCAGCATTTTGTACCATTAACTCCAAACCCAATGTTTCCTAGTTCCAGTTGCTCGGGTCAACCACTTTATTAATAAAGTCCGATAACCCTTTAATGGAGTCTAGGTGAAACTCTCTAGTATGGATAATGCCTAAAGAAGTTAATCTAGGGAGGGCAAGAGCCTCGCATTCATAAATGATATGCTCTGCCGTTTCCTCTTGCGTATGACATTTCCAGCAGATAGGGTCTTGCTGAAACAGTCCCATCTGGTCAGAAAGTCAGTCATGCTAGGGATAGCTTCCTGACTTTCACCAGAAGAAGATGGTTTGGAGGTCATTTCTACCTCAAGTGAAGGATTCATTACTGCCCCTTTACAAGATTGCCTCTGAGTTTCCTTGTCTTTTTCAGCAAGGTCTACTTCAGAGGCTTCACCTGCAAATGCAGAAAGGTTTGTTATTTCTTGTGTCTTTTCAGCCACAAGATTACAATTAATAAGCTCAGGTAATATAAGTCCACCCAGCATTGTCTGAGATACTGGGCAAGGCAAATTACTCTAGAAATTTGCCAGGCAACTAGAGGTTCCGTTAAGACACCAATACCGCGGTGCCAATTAGCCCTAGGCACGGATCGCATAACACCAGGGTTTACGGGAGCTGGTTCGCGGTCTCTGATTCTATATTCAAGGCTATCCTGTCATTCCTACAGGACATTCGGCGATCCACCACATGCCGACGCGCCTGGTGGCTGCTCAAGCCCCAGGAAGGTACGCGTACAGGTTCCAGGATATAAAATAAAAAAAATACTTAATGTACATAAAATGTTTCATCATAGATGAAAATGAATGAAATTAATTTAGTAATAACATGAAACAGCGATTTTTATTACTGATTATGTCAAATGCTAGAATATGTATCATACGAAGGTAAAATACGATGACATTGTATTACGTTAACGATATGTGAAGTTGTTATACATGCAAAGTGAGTGTAATAAAGCTCATCGTGTCCTATTGATACCATATTGCTCTATATAGTGGAAGGCATTGGGTTCGATCCCAGACACTGTTGAACAACGGAAGATGAATGCTGTGTTTCTACATTCACATCTGCTTGATGCGGCTGTTGTTGCTGCACCAGCATGCATCCCTGAGTTGGAATCTACCAGTTAAATAGAAGCAGCCGAGTGGAATCTTCGTGATTTTGAAGCAGGAACCAAGCAGAAGACCCCTACACTTGGCCTGCCACCCCAGAGGTATCATTTCACTTGGAGGACATTTTGACCATACCTAGTTTTCACGGAACTTGGGTAAAGCTCGAAGATTCGAATTCACTACCTTCCGATAATGAGAACGACGCTCTAATCAACTAGGCCATCGCGACCTCTGGGTGATGTGGCAGTGGTTAGGGGGGATATTATGGTATTCGTGTTTGCTCCTCCAAAAGACACATTTTATCGCCTTCTTCGCTAAATCTAAGTGATTAGAATAGCATGGTGACCCAGCTAACTGGACAGGTCATCATCGCGCTGTGTGACTATTAGTTATAGGCGGAGCCATTAATGCATGAGGAATATGATTGGAATGTTTGGATCTGAGGAATGTTTTCTTGTTCTAAGAGAGATATTTCGTTTTTAATTATATTAGCACTCTTCTGATAATTTAATAGGGTGATTTTCTTACTTTAAAAATGCACCCTTTATTCAAGAATTTGTCGTTTGTAACTTTATATCCAGTTTTTGGAATTGAAGATAAAGCTAAGTAGTTGATGCAAGATTTAGATATTTTTCTTAAGAGGATTGATGTTGCTCTTAAATGTCCGAAATGTAGATCAAAGACTGTTTTGATATATAAGCGTGAATGAAATCATATACATAATTAATTAAATAAAATGTCTGACTGCGGATAGGAAGGTCCTAGGTTCGAATCCCGGTTCGGACATGGATGTACTTTCTCTCTCTATATCTATCCTGCCTTTGTCCTTTCCTTGTATGAATGTGGAGTGTATGGTCGCCTACCCTATAAACGGGTATCTATAGCATCTGTGTACTAAGAAAGTCGGACTCCACACCAAAATATGGTTCAGTTGGAAAAGTGGAGCAGCGCACCCCATATTGCTAGCCTGGCTGGCACACGACAACAACAACAACATTAAATAAAATAACATTTTAAGTGTTATGAGCTGAGCAAGAGAACTCAAAAGAAATTTATGTTTTATATTACTTTAAAAATTACATTAATTGATTCCTCGTAGGTAAAGACAGAAATCACTTTAATTTCGTTTAGTGGGGGCAACGTCTGTTTGATTTCACTGCAAAGCATATTCTTCTTTTCCCCTTTGCACTTACACGGGTAAAGTTTCTGATTTGTGATGGAACGTACATCGCCTTTCCCCTGACCACTTCAGAATATTGTCCCTTTGATGAGATTTATTTGGTATCGGGTGAATAAGCCGATTTAAGTTTATTATTTCTTTGTGAATCTTCTCTTTCAAACTAATTTTAGAAGTACATAATATTTCGACTAAATTCGAAATCGAGCTTAAGAAGCTTTCAGAAAAATTGTCGACTCAAAAAAGAAACTAAGGAATATATTTAATACTTGAAAGTTTAAAAATTAAGAAAAATAAATAAGCAATATATGCATTTTTTCCAACCGCCATTTGTAAATTGAAGCTAATCCAAAAGAGTGACTATTTTTCTGTTTTGAATTGTATCCATTTTATATTAAGCTCTTAATATCATTAGTTTATATATTTTATTAGGAGATAATGTTTAGGTATTCTAGATAAATTAGCGTCAACATTTATTTTGATAAGATTATATTCTATACTGGAACAGTTTATTAAAATCTTTTGATTGCATTTAAAACAAGAATGTAAACAAATTGACAGCCTTATTTTTATTATAAAATGTTAGTTTCAAAAAGACTTGATTCAAGAAAAAAATTTCGACTTGAATATAAGCTTTTAAAATCAATATAAAATAAATTGTATACACCATTAGCACATTTAAAATTTATTTCATAACGAATAGTCTTTATAAAAGATATAAATTATCTTTCATGTAATGAATAATAAGCTTTGAAAAATTACCAATCCGCATTTAAGAAACATTAAAATAAACAATTAACTTTCTGATAAAAATGTTTTATTAAAACTATTACCATTGATTAATAAAATGCATTACAGAAAAGTAGTAAGATATAAATACATTAATTAACTCTGAACATAAACATTTTTAATTTCTATTGAAATTTTAAATTAAAGCAAAAACTTTTGTTTTAAATTTGTAAATCTTACATCTTCACATAAATTTCTTTCCAGCATTTTCAGCTTAACTCTAAACAAAAAGCTGAATAAACAGATTTTTATTCCTGAAGGTTTACTGATCATGTAATAAATTTCATCCAGTAATTTTAGCTTCATTTTGTAAAAATAATTGTATTATTGATAATAATCAAATAATAATTTATTTGGATATATGTAGTGTATTAAAAATTTAAGATATTATTTTTTGGTTGAAGTTCAGAAACAATTTAAATTACAAACAAAAATCTCAAAATCAAGCTTAAAAAATATTCTTTAAAAGTATTATACAATTGGCCTATATTAGAGAGAAATAAAAGCATAACAATACAAATATTGTTTAATGCAAGGTTTTAACCTAAGAACTGATAATCGAACTTCATAAAGAGCATATACGAGTATTTGCCAAATTTCACAGTGCATTATTTGTTTTAATACATGTTTCCGCCTCCAAGAAACAATTTTTTGTTTACTTGCACATGTTTAAACACTCATAAAATTCATTTCATTTCTCAAAAACAAAGTATTTTTAACTTTATAAAACATCGTAAGCATACAGAAATAAATTATGTTAATAACTAAAAAAATTAGTACACGTATAAAGTAACAAAGTTAATTGGTATGTTTTATGGTATAAATTCTACACCTATAAATATGCAGATTTTTTTATATATTCATTTTCCAATTTAATATTAAAGCAAATTAAATTGTGTATGATGCATCAATTTTGAATACAACTATGTTATTCATAGAAAATAGTACTTTTATTGAACTTTTTATATGAAGTTTAGATTTAAATTTCACAATTTTAATTGCGTTCAGAGATTGCTACGACAATTCACGAGAATAAATTCAAAGCGATATTCAGTTCTGTCGCCACCCATTTTGTCTAGTGGTCAGAGTGCCTGACTGCGGAGAAGGAGGTCCTGGGTTCGAATCCCGGTTCGGGCATGGATGTACTTTCTCTCTCTATCTATCCTGTCTTTGTCCTTTCCTTGTATGAATGAGGTGTGAATGGTTGCCTACCCTATAAACGGGTCCCTATGGCATGTGTGTAGAGCAAAGTCGTACTTTCACCTTTATGGTGCTTTGATTAAAACCAAAGACGCTCCCAATTGACTTAAATTCGCATAGCCAAGGCATAGCGAGCATCGCTTGTCTAAGTGTCATTAGTAACAACAACAGTTCTGTAAACGAAATGAGTGTCTTGATTAAAATCCTCATTTGCAGCATGCCTAGCTGGCAGCGGAAGGGTTAGTGCTCTTGCCTTCGGTTCAACAGTTCGTGGGTTCGAATCCCACCTTGGGCATGGATGTTTGTAGTGGTTCGGAATCCTTTTTAAACCGTGGGTCCCGGTCTAATTAGCTCTCGTGTGCAAAAAATGACCGTTGAGCGACAAACAAACCAAACTAATAATTTGCAGCATAATAGCAAAATTGTGTGAAGGAATTTAAATTAAAATAATGATAAAAATCTAATATTGTCACTCAATGTAAAACGAGAATCAAAATGTATTCACGCTTCTTTCATAAATTCACCATTTTAAAAAATATTCTGAAAAATATTTTTAATCTTAAATTACAATATCTAAAAAATAGAAAAAAATATTCTAAAAAACATTAAGCCTGTTCTAAAAATATTCTTTAAAATAATTGCTAAACAATTAATAATTGTTAAAAATATAGGCATGTGAGAGATACAGCAATTGCCATTATATGTAAGTTTTACCCAACCGCCAAATTATATTTTTTATCAAACATTTTTAAATACTTCTTCTTCTTTCTTAAAACGAAGCCAATCTAAAGTTTTTCATAAAGATATACTTTATGAAAAACATCTGTAATTTCATTTTAATAAATATTTACAGTTTATGTAGATAACGTATGAGTATTTTAATCTATTTTTTCATTTAATTAAATCCTTAAATTGATTCTCATTCATTATCTTGCACATAATTAAATCAGAAAACCAACATAAACTGAAACATGAGTGGGGTTTTAAAATAAAACAAGCAATTATATGAACTTTATAAATATATAATTATATACATCATAATTGTAAATAAAAACTTGAATATAACATACAATAAACAAAAGTACATAATACGTAGTTGCTTTCCATAATAAAATTATCTATAACATTCAATACCTCATCCAAACAAAATTTAAGCATATAATTAAAATATTCATAAATGTACCTCCAGATTTTTAAACATTTTATTATTTTTAAACTTTATAAAAATATTTTTTTAACTTTAAATATTTGAGCAGGCAGCAATTTATTTATTTTTTAAAAGATTCTATGAAAATCCCACAGCAGTTTTGATTAATTTTCCTCTACATTTGAATTTCACAATGTTAAACATAATTTACCATATTGCAATATTATACAATCCTTTCACTGAAATTTGATTAATTCAACATTTTAATGTTATAGAGATTATATACATACTATTAAAACAATGCTAATTGAAGTTAAATAGAAATTTCAATGCAGCATCATAAATTTTCGAAAAATATTTACACTGGTGATTTTTGAAAAATGGTGCTTTTTTCTACATCTATTCGAAAATTTTCTGATTTATTGGACAAAAAAAAAAATTCAGTAATAACTTACGGATATAATTTGTTGAATTTAACTTTTTGTACAATTTTATGAGGAAATTTTATTCTTAAATCGGGAAAATAACTTTGAAATAAAACTAGAAGAGACAAGAAAGAGTGAAACTTTTGAATGTTAGTACAAAGTGGAAGATAATCAAAACTATATTCCTAACATTTTGTGACTATTTTCATTCTCAATTTTTTTATAATATTTTCAATTTATTAAAATATACGTTATTAATTGCAGAGCTAACCATGTTAAGAATATGAACTTAACACTGCATAAGTGTTATGAAAAAATATATGAGCAAGATGATATATTTATGCAATCACCAAACCTGCAATGAAAAATATCAATTTTAATTATTTGATACAAAATTAAAAGGCCATCTTAAATTGCACCTTATATTCTCTGAACAATATTTCTTTAATCACTAGGAGTTATAATTTTTTGTATGAAATTTAATAGTTTAAAATACCACAAATTAAATTTGTGTTATAACACTTGCACACATAAAAAAATTATAATTACAAAAATCGAGAGATGAATAAGCATGAGTTCAACTTTTTTTTAAACAATCACCAAAGTTGCAATGAGTCTTAATTTAGTAATTGACAAGATTTCACTGCTGTGTCAGAAAATTTTCCTTTCCTATTGCACATTGCATTTTTTATAGAATATTTTTCCATTTGTATGAGTTCTATTTTTATTTATGAAATTTGATAATTGTTTACTTGACTTTAAATTTGTATATAACATTTTCAAATAAATAAACTTTTCATATTTACAAATTCCATTTGTTATTTATTATTGTCATAAAATGAATAACATACTCTATGAGTAATACAAAATGCTTCTAAGTATCATATTTAAAAAATATTCGAAATACACTGGATAACTAAAAAAATTTTATTTACATTTGAAAATTCAACATTCTTCAAAATATTTGTGTGTGCCCATACTCTTGATAATCAAGCAACCGAATTAGGTATTTTTATTATAGCTTATACTTGACAGCTATAAAAAGTTCCAGATTGATTTTAACT
This sequence comes from Latrodectus hesperus, assembly GCA_037975125.1. Classification (NCBI taxonomy): domain Eukaryota; kingdom Metazoa; phylum Arthropoda; class Arachnida; order Araneae; family Theridiidae; genus Latrodectus; species Latrodectus hesperus. The sequence continues at coordinate 14,361,227 of CM075858.1, read as the reverse complement.
TGACAGATATTTAGAATGAGTTTTTAATTAAATATTTTAAAATGAATTTTACTCATTTTACATTTAAATTTATTAACAAATAGAAACTATGTGTATATAATTAAATTAATTTTTAATAGTTATGATGATTATGTTTTTAAAGAAACTTGTAACAATTTTATAAGTCTTATTTTAACTATTTAGAAATTTAAGTGCATTAGCTGATTGAAAATTATTAACAAGAAAAGTGTAGATGGTAACAACTGAAATTACTCTGCTCAGGAATCCCTGAACGTTGAAAGCAAAATTTCTTTCCGTACAATGCTATTAAACAAAATATTAAATTGGGACAAAAATCACACATTGAAATGGTATAATTGCACATTGATTATAATTACATAAGAAAGATCTTAAAATAATTATTAAATAAATAGTTTTTTTAAGAGTTGAACTTAATATTCATGATAATAAAGAAATAATGGAAAATTTCTGTAATTATTATAAGGCATTTATCTTATTTTAAGAAATTCATCAATCAAAGTAAGTGAAAAAATTTACAAAATCTTTTAAATTTTTTTTGTAAAATAATTTTTATACTTTTAAAACATACTTTATGGCTGAATATTTGAATCGACCAATAAAACCTGTTCATTTAGAGTCCTTAAAAACTTGCAGCAATTTTTTGCAACTTGCAGCTTTACTGTTCTGGACAGAATTTACAAAAAATGCTTTTAAATATGAATATTAAAATTATAATATAAAAGTGAATCAATTCTAATAGGCTACATTTAAAAAATTTTTAGTTATTTCTTTTCAGTTTTTATCATTCTGAAAAAAAATTTCTAATGTTTAGCTTATAAGGAAATTTTGCTCTTACATTATATAATAATCCAAATTCTAATTACAGCATGATGCAACTAAGTAAAATTCAGATGCATACATTTTCCACAACAAATTGATTAATTGATAGTTTAATATTATGATAGTTAAATATTATGATAACCTAATTTATTATTATTTGCATAGAGGCTTAGTTTTTATAAATACATTTTTATTCATGAGCAAATAATATAATTGAATTTTGCTATTAATATGAATTTATCATTCTCTATACAAATGTGCACAGAAAGAGATATTTACATATCTCTTTTATATAGACAACACTAAGACATAAATGGAACTAAATAAGATTGAACACTCTACACTAAATGAATGCATACTTGTTTCCAAAAATTTCTCAGTTGGTTGATTTCTCATTATATTTATTCTAAATATACTTTCTGCACACAGGAGACTACATTCACTCTCAACGGATTGTAGGATTTCCTGTAGTCTTTTTATGCAATTTTTTTTCTAAAATGATCACACTGCATTTTTGTCACAATTTTTACTTTCTCCACGATCATTTTAATACCATATTTTTCAATGCTTTTAGCAATTACTGATTAAGAAATGTTCAAAAAGATTCCTGCAGGAAGAATACGAATTCAATACTCATCACATTGAGTCAATCTGAAGATGTGTAAATTCATCTAAAAACAAAAAGAAAATTAAAATTTTATTTGAATTTCAACTCTTAAATTGATAACAATAGACAACATAATAAACAAATATGTATCAAATTTTTTGATAACACTTAGCCCTCTAAAATGAAGTGAGAAGGAACATGTGTTGATATTCTGTTTAATCAGAAAAATATTTCTGAACATTCACATTCACTTATATTCCAATAGCAGTAAATTCAGCTGTGATATTTCAAATGAATTTCAGATACAGAAAACATTGACAACGTTTCTCAGAAAAATGTATATCAAAACTAAAATCTATGAAAATTAGAATTGACAAATAGAGATCTACATTTGAAAAAACTTCACTATTTTAGACAAATTTCTTATTTATGTAACAATGTGCTATTCTAGATTCTTCTTTTTTCCATATTATATATAAGCTATACAATATTCTGTAAAATATTTCTAGATTCCAGATGATAGCATGCAGCTCAAAATGTGTCATAAAAGCATAACTTCTGGGAGTAGAGAAAATTAATTACCTCAGATTGTGAAAGCTTAAAAAGTTTAAATATAAAATTCCCTTATTTTGCTTCTGAACAGTTTACTGTTTAAAAATTTGATTATTTATATTCCTCCTAAATCTATTTTTTTTAAATCTGCAATAAATTTCTAGTAAGGAATTTTATTTTATTAACTATTATCGTTACGTCATCTAGAAAAATTATTACATGTATGCAAATAAAAAAAATATATAGAATAAAATAATTTTCACAGCAGAACAAAGCTAATATCAGAAATATTATAGCTTATTTTTTAATCGAGAAAATTTCTAATACAGTAAAATTTTTAAGAAATAGTATCTTTTTAATATTGATATATTAAAGTAATGACTTTATATGGTGCAACAATAAATAGTGTTGATATATTTTTCAATATTATGTTTCATTAAAAAGAAATAACACATGTATAATATTCTTGGCTACACACTTATGAGATAATCATGTTATACTATTGCCTTAAGATGATACTTCTGTTTTATTATCAACATTTGAAGAGTATGTAAAAAGAAGAAAAAGTAATAACGAAATAAAAAGCAATATGCAGAGAGTAAACTTATTAGTAAATTTTTTCCTAATGCACAAAAATAAAAACGCAAATTAAATGAATTTTAGTCATTAAGGAAAATGTTATTTATTATGGATGACACATCGATTTTACTATAACAGCCATGAGCTCTTTCACTGGAAATTAAATAATTTCCCTTTACGAAATTTATTTGTTTATTTCAGTCATAACTAGTCGATAAAAAATGTCGTCTAAAACAATAAAAACTGAATTAAATTAAATAAGATGTAATAAATAATTAGCATAAGCAGGAAAATTATTAAAATTTAACTTAGAAAAGAAGGCACTCTCGGGGTACTAAAGAAGTTACTCTTGGGATACAGCAGACCAAGCAGCTTCCACACGTATACTAATATGAACTGGCGTGGCAGATGGGGATGTAATCAGGATCAATCGTTGAGTAATCATGAACCACATGTTTTCTATCGGTGAAAGATCCGGAAATCAAGACAGCCAGGGAAGCAATTCAATCTGGCGATTGATGAAGAACTCTTGGACAATGCGTGCCACGTATGGTCCTGTTGAAATATAATTCTGGATAAGCCCTGAAGGTGAAAGGACAACTAGCTCTAAAACCTCGGAGATGTAGTGCTGGCTGTTTAAAGTACCGGCAATGTGTACTAGAGGAGAACGAGAGTAATATCCAATACCGCCCCATACCATACTACCATCGTGGTGTTGCCGACAGAAGCGTGAGTCGTCAGTAAAGGCAATTTCATTCCATTCCTTCTTTCTTCGCACTATTGGTGGCTGAGATGTCTGTGGTTCAGCGTCAATGGCACACGAAGCAATGGACATCTTGCAGGCAGACCACTCTGCTGTAACCGGCGTCGAATGGTACGCTCAGACAGTGGATGTAGTGTTACAGACTGTTTTTGTTGTTCGTTTCGTCCAACACGACTACCAATTTCCCTGAAAGATAATCCACAATCTCGGTAGGCCACTATCCTTCCTCTGTCAAACTCGGATCCTTGATAAAAAAAATTATCACTCTTTTTTACAGGGCATAAATAATCGTTAAAAAAACAATTGCCAAACTCGAAATTGAAATCTCCAAGCCTTAAATAGCACTTTGAAGTGGCGCTACTGGCGCGCATGATATGCGTGTGCTCTGAAGTTCTAGTCGTTTGCTTATCTCTATATATATATATATATATATATATATATATATATATATATATATATATATATATATATATATATATATATATATATATATATATATATATATATATATATATATATATATATATATTCAGAAACTAAGACACTGAAAAAGTAATGCACACTTCGTTTGATGTACACCACGTTGCATAATGATTGAGACAAATATTTTTATTGAAAATATACAAAATAAGAATGACAATAACAAAGTGAAAACATTACTTATGTTTATATTTTCATGAAGTAAAATAAAAAATACAAATTTTAGGTTGCAAAATGATAGTACCACCTGTACTTTTTGCTGGAATTATCGATCCCAGAGAAGCATGCGCAGTTGGGTTTCAACAAACAGGTATATAAATGCTTCATTTGATCAACTAACCTAACCTTACTTGCATTTATTGTGAGCACACGCATAGTTTATTGATTTCAAAAGGTGTCACTAAGTATGGGTAGGAAAAAACCGTTATCTGATTTTTAAAAAAAATGACAAATTGCGGGTTTTTAATTGTGGTCAATAATTTTCTCCATCTTGGATCCAAATATGGGACAAAGAAATCCCCAGGAAGACCTCGAAAGCTAACAAAGCAGCAAGAAAGATTAGTTGTAAAGAAGTTAAAAGCTGGTGAAGCATTGAACAGACTATCACGAGACCTCACCATCCAAGTTCACAAGTGAACTTTATCCAGAATACCTCGACGGAACGAACATCATGAGTACACGAAAAGGAAAACACAACTGAGACTTACAGATCTTCACAAACGCAAAAGGATGCAATGGGCTAAAGAACACAAGACTTGGAAAGAACAGTGGACTCAAGTAGTGTTCAGCGACGAATAAAATGCAATCTAGATGGTCCTGACGAGTGGGCATTCTGTTGGAGGGATCTCCGAAATGAGCCACACATTTTTTAAGAGACAGTGTGAGGGAGGATCGTTAATGGTTTGGGCTGGATTTGGCAATGCTGGGCGGACTAACATGGCCTTCCCTACTGGTCGAATGAGAGCAATAGACTATCAAGACTTATTGAAAGAAAATTTGTTGATCTTTTGGAGAAGGAGGTCCATTTTGGAAGTTCCAACAGGACAATATTGCAAACTCGTCTTGGGAATGGTTCCTGGACAACGGAGTGCAAGTAATCGAATGGCCTGCTTGTTCTCCTGACATGAACCCCATGGAAAATGTCTGGGGTATTCTAAGCAGGGCCGTATCCGGCAACGGTAAGCAGTATTCAACGGTTCAAGAATTAAAAGACTATTATTACAGAATGGGAAAATCTGAATGCTGATATACTCAAATGCTTAGTCGAAAGCATGCCTAATTAAATTTTTGAACTTATAACCAGAAAGGGTGCTCTTACAAAGTATTAATTGAAAGTGGTCTATCATTTTGCAACCTAAAATTTGTATTTTTTATTATATTACATGAAAATATAAACATGAGTAATGTTTTTACTTTGTTATTGTCGTTCTTATTTTGTATATATTTTAATTAAGTTATTTATTTTAATCATTTATTCCAATTACTGTATGTTAGAATGAAAATACATGGTGGTTCTAGCATTATGCAACATGCGGTGTATATTATTGTTAGTGTGTTCAATGTTAAAATTTTCTCAACAGATTTTAGCAAAATTTGAGACAAATTATATAGTAAATGTTTTTATTATATATTATAGACGATCTATACATTATAGAGAAGTGTTTTTTACTAATTAAACATAAAAATATAATTATCTTTTAAAAATATAATTTTGAAAAATATCATTATAAAACTTAAATGTTTAATAGAAATACGCAATTTCTTTATTAGAAAATAAAAATTACATTTTATACATTAAAGTTAAATTTTTTTATTTTCAACAATCCTCTTAAAAACCAAAATTTGTGAGAATTAAACTAACGATATTTGGAAAGAAATAATAATATGTTAATGATGTAAATTGTAAAAAGAAAATATATCTATTTTCCTCAAAATTGGTGGTTACTACTTTTCAGATTCCACAGTTGCATCACATTTCGATTCTAGGAAAACAGTTCTTTTTCTGGAATTTTTAAAAGAAATTCCCTTTTCTTTCATTGGCTGTCAGTTTTCATAATCGATGATTTCAGATAGAGTTAGGTTAATGAGACATATTTTGAAACATGAATTTTCTCACGAAATTATTATGATACTAGACTAAGTGGCTAAAATGAAGCTTGATATTAATAAATAAAAGATAAAAAAACCGCAGAGCTTTTATTTTGAGGCGATGTACAATTAAGAAGTCAAGATTTCTTAAGATTCAATAACAAATGTTTCTGTTTTGGTTCTTGATACTAAAAGTAAATCTATGACTTCTCTGATACTATCAACACATTTAAATGATGATTTTAAGAAATTTAATTGACATGAAAAATTGATGTTTTTAAGAATTTGATTTGTTTTCACAAATTTTCCTTTCCTCATCCTTGTCGGGTTCCTTCTTTGCTTGGAAAGGAAGGGATCAAAGTATATAATTAATTTAATCCTAAAATGAAAAAATCTGAAGTAGAAATCATTTGAAATTTTATGCAATATTAATTTTTCTTCCAAAATAAAAATTCCCAAATTTTTGACTTACAATCTTCCAGATTTAGATATGATGATGCCCTAACTATTGAATATAATAATAATATTTAAATAACTATTAGTACTTTATTCATTTTTAAGATGTTACTGAATATGTCCTATATAGTAGTTTAGGAAGTTAATAATCTAGATGTTTCTCAAAAGGGTAAATACTGAGATATAGTTTATTTATCTGATAAAATTAGGTATACTATAACTCCCTTTTCATATTTTTATGTAGTATAATCGAAATTGCAGCGAGTAAAATAAAACATAACTTACATATTCATTCATTTTATAAGAAACGAAAATTTTCTCAGCTTATATGCATTTCTTATTGGTTATTAAAGATGCAAATTTTAACGATATCTAACGAAATTTTTTTATTAGAAATTTAGTTTTATTCTGAGAAGTTTTCATTAATGATATTTCAATTTTATGAAATTTCCTTCTTTTTTATTTACAAAAGAAAATATAAAATATTAACAAAATATTGCTTGTTTTTAGTAATAGGAGGTATTTTGTAAATTACTTATGACTGATTTAAGTGGTTAATTTCCTAAATGAGAGAGAGAGAGAGAGAGAATACTTTTTAAATTCCAATAAAAGGGTTTGGAATTTATGGAAACAGATAATTTTACAACATAAATTGCAATAAACTAGTTTTAATAGTAAAAAATGTTTTTTTATTAGCCAATGAAGTTAATTTTTGATAAACAATGTAAAAAATAATATGAGAGATAATATTTTTACTAAGAATGCTTAGTTTCTTATTAAGAAAAAGCAATTTGACCAGTATATTTCGGGAATAATAATTTTAATAAAATAAACAAGCAATACTTACAAGTAATAAAAATAAAAATAATACTAGTAATACTTAATATATTTTTATTTTTTTTCAAAATTTTAATTATAGGTAAAAGAGGATAAGTAAAAGTGATATACGCTTTTACCTATAGTTAAAATTTTGAAAAAGAATTATAATTTATTAATAAATATCAAAATTTATTTAGGTTGTTGAATTTCATTTAATTGTATAAATATTGAAATTCTGTTCTAGGATAAGTGAAAATTAAAACATTAATGGATCTTGAAAATTTATTTTTAAGTTAGTTAAATAATCTATATGAGTAATTTTTAAAGTGATATAAATAAAGTGAAAAAAGAAATACTATAGTGGTTTGATGTATATGTGTGTGAACTATTGAATGATAGAATATATTTCAAACTATCGTATGATTAGCTAAGATGCTTAGCTCCGAAAATCAGAGAAAATTCATGGTTGTAATATACAATGAAAATTAAAATTTTGGCGTCATGATGGACAAAAAGATGTACGTCTTATAAATATTGGTCTGTGATTAAATAAGAACCCTCGCCAAAATTTACCTAGTACGCTTACAGTAACCTTGAAAATAAATTCTCCGTAAATTCTCCACACACAATTACGTTCAAGAAAGAATTAATTTCTGAACGGTTATTAAAGTTGCAATTCTTCGACGTGAAATTCGTTAACGCATTCTGTCTTCACCTGAACTCTGAAAACAATCAAATTCATATATTGTCGTAGGGAAGTTACAGAGTAAATTTTAAACCGAAAGCTATAGGGCAGACAAATGAAAAACTGTCCACAAACCTGTAATGTAAGGTGAAAAACAAAGCAAGCGCGATACAAAAGGTATTCCATGCGCAATTAGAAAGTAATCCATTTCTTTCTTTTATCTATTAACGAAACAAAAAAATATAGTTTATTTTTAAAATATGTCTAACCTAGTTTTAAAAGTTATTAAAATCTAAAAATTGATAATTTTCACAAGAATCTTCTCGGACGTTGAGGGATATCGTGCTTTCATCTCAATTAATCGCACTTTGCGATGACCTCAACGCAACACATCATTATCCAACAAATCTTTATTATTATTATGAATGTTTTTTACTGTAGAATTTATTATATTTTAATTATAATGAAAATTTTTTTTATTTGGCAGCAAATTATCAGCAGTATAAATTTTCGACTATTCGTCAGAAAAATTGCCTCGGATTATGCGACGTTTTTTTTTTTTTCTTTTGCCCACATATTCTTGATTGGGCTTGATGGGTCAGGTGAGTTTGCTGGGAGAACAGTAAACTCTACCTGGTGCTCTTCGAACCGAACACGTACACTGCAACTGTAAGACACCTCGCATTGTCCTGCTGGTAGATGCCATCCTTTTGACGAAAAACAAGGCGCATATAAGGGTGGACATAAAAGAATGTATGCAGCAGGCATCTGCTTTCCGCTGGCTGAGCATCAGTTTGGGTGCTGGGGGCTCATCTGGGAGGGGGCTCCCAACGGTCTATTCTGCACCCGTCCTTGCCATCGACAGCCACCACATGTGCCACGTCGCTCAGTTTGGACATCCTCATGAACGTTATACTTTTACCAGGGTGGCATGCGAATAGTTCTCAAACTTAGTCGTTTCGGAAATACTCCTCCCCATGGCCAGAAAAATCAAAGATCAAGTTTTTTTTTTTTTTTTTTTTTTTACACTGGGCGTTGGATAAAATTGCTCCGTTTCTACATTACACCAGGGAATGCAATGTTTTCTGGAGTCCTCTCACATCTTTGATATATACATTCAACTGCAATTGCCTTCTGGGATTGCTTATCTGACTTCGACATCAAAAATGCGCTGTGGTTTCACTCATTTTATGGCAAAAAATAATTATGAAAGGTTATTAATACAACATTTTCTTAATATTTGCTTTTTCAAACGAAATAATTTTTCGAGCCAATGCTTTTTAATTGAAACATTTATATAAGAAAATATTTCACTATTATCTCATTTTTAAGGTGTCATTTAAAAATGGGGGAGTTTGTTCGTCGCTCAACGGTCAATTTTTGCACACGAGGGCTACCTAGACCAGGACCTACGGCTTAGTGGAATATTACTTTTAGAGAAAGTGCAGATTCTTTAAATCCTGGAGTTGCTTTCGTTATATGTCATGGATCTCTCTTATTTTGATTAATAACAGAAGTTCATAGTTACTTTAAATTTCTTATAACTACTTTCAATATATTACTAATATATTTTATGAATACTTTAAATTTGTTATTGTTCTCGTTCATGGACTAGAACTCTACAATTCGGCTGTGACCACCGAAAGTTGCTAAATGCTTCTCGTCATTCTGACACAAATTTAAACGATGACATCAGCATTTTTTTCTAAACTTTCACAATAGGACGAACGGGACTTCGTGCGGATTATTTTACCGAGTATTGAACATCGAATCTTTTTGTTACCGCCCACCGTATGGGACGAAGAATGTCATATTTCTATAGCAAGCCTCTGTTAAATGAAAATCTAGAATTTATTGTCTTCTTTTTTTATTCATTTCTTAAACAACAAATAATTTTTCTAAAATATTTAGACTAATACTACTTAATCTTACCTGTCCCGCTCTCAATATGTGTATCAAATGTGTTCTTAAGCACCAGAAAAAGCAGTACGATTTTATTGAATTCCAACTGTATTTATTGTTCTTGATAACATTTCTTAAGTACGTCAAATTTGCCTTCAATTCATTTATTTCTGAGCATTTATCAGTCATTTCAAAAAACTTTATAGGAATAGTTCAAATGCAACATATTTTATGCAAGAGTTTCATTTATTAAATTATAGGCAGGAAAAGAATTATATAATATGCTGCATTTATGGAATTTGTTCATTTTTTCCTGTCGTATAAAAATTATAATTTTTTTTTTACAGAATGCTAAAATAAACGTACACTTACATTCATAAAGTATGCCGTCATTCCCGCAGAGCAGATTCATTCGAAAGCTACTAGTAGATCGAAATGTAACAATATTCTTCTGAAAATAATAAAAAATAAGAAAAAAAAAGAATTGAAACAGCGCCAACATGAAAAAAGTAAATATTAATATTACTTCGTTTTTTCTTCCGGAAACAGAAAAAGACAAAGGATTTTTTTCGATAAATTATACGTACAGGTAACCCTCCTATAACACGGTATCTTATAACACGGTTTCGCTATAACACGATTCGTAAATTGCGGGAAAATTCCTACAACACGTCATCCTATAACACGGTTTTGTTCCAATGTTAGAGCTTGTTATCGGTCGGCGGCATCCCTGGATGCAAATCAAATAGATTTTGAGGACGCTAGCTCTGATGAAGATTGTGCAGTTAAGAATTTAACATTAAAAGAATTACAAGAAGGCCTATGCTTAGCGGAAAATCTCGAGTCATTTTTCTTGAAAACAGACCCTTCCACGGAAAGAAGTCGAAAATTCAAAAGGGAGCTGCAAAACTGTTTAACTCCATACCGCGAAATTTACAATGACCTAGTAAGAACTAGTCAGCAAAGTTCGATTACAGATTTTTTTAAGAGGGGAAAACATACAAAAACTTTAAATAGAGAAAAAAGTTCTGAAAGTGAAGGCGATATCGTTCCACCCAAAAAACGTTCTCGGTTGATTGTACTGAGCAGTGACGACGAATAAATTCATTAAATTAGGGTTGCGTTAGATTAAAATATTTTTTCTTACTTTGTGTTGGATATACATTTATTATTTAATAAAAATTAAGTTGTTTATGTCGAATTAAAAAAATATTTGTTTTTAATAAGTTTTTGGAACGTAACCCCCCTTTTTGTACTAGTTCTGGGTCTCATACAACACGATTACACACAACACGGCATTTTCTAGGAACCTTACTAGCGTGTTATAGGAGGGTTACCTGTACTACAGACAAAATGTATACGTTAGCTTTCTCTTCTTCCTTCCTCATTTCTCTCTGCGCAGAGAACAAAAAAGAAAGGAGAAAAGCTCCATTACACCTGAGAGATGGAAGCTGTCAAGGAGAAAAGATTTTCGGAATTTTATTTTTGGAAATCGCGCAAATGTTCCTGACGAAATCCCGAATTAAAAGAATTAAAGCAAAGAATGACAACCCAGAAATATACCAAAGAGAGAAGGGCCGAAAGAAATTCGAAACAGTGTTTTATCATCTTCTTCCTCCCCCTTAAAAAGAAATCAATGCGAGTGAGGGGATTTCATTGTTTCCCATTCCATGAATTGTTTTTCATGGGCAAATGATGGCGAGTTGGAGAAAATAGGGATTACTTGTGAACTCCTCTCTTTCCTCGGTCTGACCAGTTGGAAGGACCGCTGCATCTGCCAGTGGACCTGCGTTACAGACGTGGATTGTTGTTAAATATTCATTGCCGTCATTTACGAGATTAAAATAATCTTAACCAGATTCTCTTCTTAATAGGGCCATGTAGTTTGAATTTGGAAGGCGTTCTTGTGACAGAGAGGTGATAGGTTCTATATCGGACACAGCTGAAAATTTCTCGTGTTCACTAATGTTGATTGGGAAACGTAAAATAGGATGTTGTCGCAAACTCCTTGTAGTTGACACCAGTCAACTCTCTGGTACCAAATTCTGAGATACTTTACCAGCTTAAGGAGAACTACTGGAGCTTTCATTTTTTTAAAAATACACTACTGGCCATTAAAATTGCTACACCAAGAAGGAATGCAAATAAAAGAACGATATTTATTGGACACATACATTATAGTGGAAAGAACAAGTGATTAGATTTACAGGAAATAAGGATGTATAGGTCTTGATTGCCTTTCAATAACTTGAGAAATCAGAACTCAAAGCAGCCACCTCTGGCTGCAATAACAGCATTTATCCGCCTAGGCATGGAGTCAAACAGAGATTGTATGGCATGTACGGAGATCTCAGTCCATACAGCTTCAACACTATGTCACAGTTCATCGACAGTAGTGGATGGTGAGTGATGGCGTGCCAAACGCTCGGCAACCATTGACCACACGTTCTCAATTGGTGACAGATCAGGAGAACGTGCTGGCCAGGGTAACAGTCGAACCTGTTCTGTATCAAGGAAGTTCAGAAAAGTACGGGCAACATGCGGTCGTGCATTATCCTGTTGAAACAAAGCATTAGGGAGGCCTCGAAGATAGGGCAGAGCCACGGGCCTTAACACATCGGATATATAACGGTTGCTGTTCATAGTGCCGGTAATACGAACAAGAGGTAATCGAGACGTGTATCCAATGGCACCCCATACCATCACTCCAGCAGATGGGCCAGTATGGCGATGTCCAATGCAAGCTGGCAATGCGCGTTCTCCACGATGCCTCCAAACACGGATGCGGCCATCATGGTCCTGTATACAGAACCGAGATTCATCTGTAAAAATGACGTGATGTCTTTCCCGCGCCCAGGTTCGTCGCTGATCACACAATTGAAGGCGTTCATGTCTGTGACGCAGCGTCAATGGTAGCCGAAGCCATGGTCGCCGTGCAGACAATCCATGCTGCTGCAAACGTCGTCGAACTGTTCGAGCAGAAACTTGTTGCCTTTCAAATAACTCCATTTCTCGACTCAGGGTTCGTGACGTAGCTGTACGATCCCTTGTGACCATGTGGATAAGATGTCTGTCTTTTCTGCTGTTAGTGATGGGGGCTCGCTGAGATCCTACATGACGTTCCGTATGATTGTCCTGAACCCATCGATTCCCTATTCTGTTAACAGTCATGGGGTCTCGACCGACGCGACGAGCAGCAATATTGCGGTACCATAAACCGCAATCCCGGTAGGCTATAACCCTTCCTCGATCAAAGTCAGACACGTGCTGATAGCATTTCTTCTTCTTACACGAGGCATTACAACAACTTTCTTTGACGAAAATAACGTTGAAATAGAAATTGAGTATGAGAAAACTGCAGTCAAATCTCTGGTTTTATACACATTGTAGATGTCGCTACTGTCGCCTGCTTTGTATGAATGCGCTGAAAATCTAATCATTTGCATATCACAGCAAGTTCTACCTGTCATGCAAATTTCACGTGTGTGGTGTGCCGCTTTCCTGGTGTAGCAATTTTAATGGCCAGTAGTGTATATATATAAGCAATTTCAATTGAATATTATGTACAGTAGTTAAATATAATTACTTTATGATATTCCCACTGAACATATTTTCAGGTTCTGATCAATGAAAACAAGATAATTATATAATGGTCAAGGGGTTAATAACAAATGAAAAACAGTAAGTTTTAGGGCAATCTCGTGGGCCACCACCTCCTTTGCTACATTTGACAGAGTAAAATGATGTGTCTTTGATAAACTATTGCCTGCCATACATAAGAGCTTTTGAGACAGTGGCATGCCTCCCTTGACTGGCGCGTTTGAATGAGCTGGGAGATTTACTTTTTGTGTCGGTGGTTTCTCCAAAAAGTTTTGTCTTTCCCTTCACCAGAAAGGTGTGTTATGCTCTCTGGATCCCGTTGCTTTTCTTTGTCACTCTCTTTCTTTAAAAGGGAAATAGTCTGCAGCATGCCACGTGCCTACCACAAGGATCTTGTGGACCTCAAATAGTCTGCTCCTCACAAGCCCCGCTGACAGAAGGACTCTTCTTAGTGGCTTGACATGGAAAGGAGAGCGAACGATCAGATGTCAACCTTATCCCTTGACCCTGAAAGAAAGGATGACATAATGGGCGGTCCTTAAGGGCAGAAATATACAACCCGAACCGTTTTGCAAACAAACTAATCTAAGAATGGTCTCTGAAATCTTTTTGATTTGGTAAATTTCTCACAAGCGTTTCTGGTTATTGTTTTTGTTAACTGGAGCTATTAAACGTGTTCAAATATCTCTTGATTAGCGAAGTGGACAAATGATGTGGCTGACTCCGGTATTGGCATGATCTCTGGCATTTACCTTACTTGAGGGAGAATTTTCAGCTCCACGGAACTTTTGATAGGAATAAGCTCTCATGACAATTTTTGGCTGTGTTAAGTAACGAATCCGTAATCTTCTGAATACGAGAGCGATATGATGCAATGACTCAAAATTTAAATTTAAGCTCATCATGGCGTATTGGTTAGAAACCACTCTCCGAAGCTCGGCAACGGCCGCTGCTCTCCTGCCTTTATATACGCACGACAGCGGGGGAGGGGGTTGTGGGAGTCTTTCGAACTTCCTCCCTTTCAACAATTGAATACGGCTCGCTATCTATGAAAAATCCTTCCCGAAGACAACAGGTGGTCGAAATTAAAATGCCTCAAAGCGACGTCAGTGTTCGCCTGTCCACTAGGTGGTATCAAAAGATTAGCTTCGTTTCATAAAAAAAACTTCCATTTTTATTTATATTTCAACCCAAATGTTTGTGATCTGTCATTAAAATGTTGATGGAGACAATAAATCCGAGACTGATGCTTAATTTGTTGTTGCTTATCTTATAGAAATTATCAATTGCTGCTTGTGACAGATGAATTAATTAATATGCATATTAAAGTACGTTCATACTATTTTACAAATCGAAGAAAAATCCTTACTTTGAGTTTTCGAATTGAATTCCATGCACAGACAAGTATTAGACAAAATAAACCGCATGTTCGAACACTTCCATTCGTACTCGGCATATTTTTTTACGAGTGTTCCGAGTTTATTCATTATTACAGAAATGTGTACTTTCGGTGTTATCAAAATTATTATGCATATTCGAATATCATCCATATGTATCAAGGATATGCAATTCACATACATGAAACATATTTTATAGTGTATATTTTATTATACTTTACTACTGGGATAAATATTCGTACTCTTTTTTATATTATTTCCATGAAAAAGAATTTAACGTTATAAAATGTATTCATATGTAAGAAATAAAATTTCTTTGTCTATTTTTCTTAAGGTATTTGTCAACGAATTTTGATTAGCTACAGCCTATAGCAATATATTTCTTCACCAATTACGCATTTTGTAAAGCCTCTTTATATATTTATTTTGAATTTTTCATGGATTTTTCTTTGACGAAAGAGATTAAATCCTTTAATTTAATGCTAGATATTTTTTGATATAAAGGATTATTTTTATAAAAGCTGACTTCTATTTCATTATACTTTAAATTGGACTCTGTATGTATGTATGTATGTATGTATATAATATTCTACAAACATATATATATATATATATATATATATATATATATATATATATATATATATATATATATATATATATATATATATATATATATATAGTTACTGCCTGCATTTTTGGACCTAGGCTCGAGACATCAAAAGGTAAGCGTCTGCAGTGATTTAAAAAGATATCACAGCTTGCGTCTATGTGATGTGCGCACGCGTTTGTAATCTGAGAAGAATACTTAAATTCACTGAAGACATATTGCAAATTTGTTTAAATAAAAATGTTGTAAGTGTTTTTAAAAAATTATCCTTGTTTCAAAATATATTTTATTAAGTGTTTTAAAAAATATTCTTTTGTTTTGTTTTAAAAACATTTTGTTAGGGTTTCCACATAAATTAATGTTTCTATAAAATATGCAGAATTTTGAGAATTCGTTTAATTCAAATGTATTTTGTATAAGGAAATTGGCTGAATACTAATAAATTTTTTAGTTCCTCAATCATAAGGTTAAAAATAGTTAAATTTTGATAAATTCCTTCTTTGAATAAACAGAATCGAATATTCTTAACCAAGATTTTGTAATATAATTTAAAATGACGGAGAGAGAGAGAATAAAAATTTGCATTTGTTATTTGAAAAAGAATAAAAATTTGCACATATACCGTGAAATGTGAAATTTCCTAAGTTATGCAAAATAAATGCTGTCACTTAATAATATATTTATTTACACACTTTTAATATTTACTTCTTTTATTTTTCAATATTTAATATGATTGCTAAAATTTATGGTTTTTCATGTATGAAATATACTTTATAAATAAACACTATGCCGTGTTTTTTATGAGTTATTAAATAAAATTTTAACAAATAAATTCTAATATAAATATAAGCATTATAATTTCAATAAAATGGTTCTAATTCAAAAAATAATCTTTTTTGTGTGGTAAAAAATACCTTTAACAACTGATAATATTAATTTAAAGTTATCGTTGTAGAAATTTGGTAAAATTTTCTTTCTTGTTAATATATGCTGACCAAAATAAAATTTTTGAAAATATCTATTATTTTAGTCAATAATATTTGAAAATTTTGGTGCTTGCTGTAATCAAAATTAGATCTATATTTATATTTACTAATATTTTCTAATGATATAAAAACAAATTTAACTAGTATGTTTATAAAGTTATTTTCTTTTCAATATTCTTTAATTGAATTTAACATTTCACATGTGTATTTCGAAGCATTTATATTTCACTGAAGGGGAACAGTTACAAAAAAATTTATGTGCATAAAAAATGTGAATGTAATAAAATATTTCACTTCAAATATCTAATTATTAGACTATTATTATTAAGCCAATAAAGTGAGCTTTAAAATTCCCCATTTTTAAAAAAACATTAGCTGTCAAAATCTTTATCAAATTTTGAGTTGTTTGTTCTTCTATATTAAATATCTAAAATTTAAATATGCAAATACGCTTTCCATTAAAAAACCCATATTTATATTTTTCCCCAAAATCTTTTATGGTGATAATTACTAGAATTGACGATTTTTGTATATAAAAGACAACAATTGTATTTGACTTAAAAGCCCACAAAAGTTTGAGTGCTCGAATGTACGATCCGAGTTATTTTAGTTTGAAATTCCCTTTCTCTTGCTGTTTGGCAGTAAGTAAACTGACCACATTTTGAAGAATTCATTTCTGAGGATACCTTCATTCTCGTTTCGACTGTTGAAGTGATAGGACGTGCTTTACTTAAGCTCGTGCTTAGCTATTTTGATAACGCGAACCGGTTCTTGCTTGTTTCTCCCAGCGCTGCCCCTTCCCGCCGATGGCTGAGGACGGCGGCGCCGCCGACCGACCCCCGGAGGGACTCCGTTCACCTTTGCCGGAACTTACCGGCAATATTCTTACCGGTAATAATCTTTTTTGTGTGGTAAAAAATACCTTTAACAACTGATAATATTAATTTAAAGTTATCATTGTAGAAATTTGTTAAAATTTTCTTTCTTGTTAATATATGCTGACCAAAATAAAATTTTTGAAAATATCTATTATTTTAGTCAATAATATTTAAAAATTTTGGTGCTTGCTGTAATCAAAATTAGATCTATATTTATATTTACTAATATTTTCTAATGATATAAAAACAAATTTAACTAGTATGTTTATAAAGTTATTTTCTTTTCAATATTCCGGACATTCCGGATGCCAGCTACTCCAATGAATTACCCGGTATGGATACTTCTGCGACTTCGCCACCTGTGCTTATGGATTATGGTGACTTTCCTCCCCTAAGTGCACCTAGTGATCGTGTTAAGGATATGCCCGGGTCCAAAGGCCCTTTTCAGAGCCATCAACTTACTGTGCAAACTGTTCGTGTTCCTCACGTGTATCCTCATGCCTGAACAACCTGGTTCTATGCAGAGCCAACTAATTAATGACAAATCTTCAAATGCCTCTGATGATGGTGACTACCCAGTCACTACTGAAGTGCGTTCGTACATACAGAGTGCAATAAGAAGTGTTTTGCCAAATTTGGATGCATTGTTATCTCTTGATCCTTGTGTTCCTATCACCAAAGTGGAAAGATGTGAGACCCTTAGGGAATTAGTTAAAAAAAGTGAACTACTGGAATCACTTGCTACCACCCAAAAAGGACTTATGGAAGTGATTGGATCCCAAGATGTGAACTTTCATAAAAATCAAATCTGGATATACCAATACGGACTTTATAAACATGCATTCAATAGCAGTCAAGAACTACGGGGTAAGTGCTCCCAATTTGGTTATTGTTTAATTTCAAATTGTTCTTTGCATGATGATAATGGTAATAATAATGTATGTAGTAATTCCGATACTGATATTGATAATGATATTTCAACTCATAAAATTCTTAAAACTGGTATTAAATCTAAAAATCTTAAATCTAAAAGAAACGTAATCAAATTATCTAAAAGTAAAAATAAATGGTCGGTGTTAAATGCAAATGATGCTAAAAATAGTTCTAAATTACAAAATAGCAAATCTAAACTTGTAAAATCTTATGACTCTGATGATCATTTATCAGACAGCAATAACAAAATAGATTGTAATATAGATAATGCTATTGCTACTAATGAGTGCAATGATTCTAATTCTGTTATTGTCGGTAATGTAAATTCTATGATAAATGTAAACAATTGTAGCGTAAACAATCATATGCAAAATATTAATAATACGACTAATACTGTATCTATTGATAACAATATGTGTAATGACAATACTACTGTAAATAACTCATGGTCATATGTAAACAATGTTATGTATAGCTCCTCCCAATTACCAACTACTAGTAAAGATGTAATTATGTATAACACCCCAACTAAAAATAAGAGAGCTCTAACTAACAATAGTGATGAGGAGGGTTTTATTAGACCCAGAAAAACGGCAAATATTAAAATTACCACTCCCAATCCACAAACTAACACAATTAATAAATTCTCTCTTTTAAGTAATTTGCAAACTGAAATTCGCGACAATGTTGACAGTAGTCAGCCAACTACCGCTTCTCCCAGAAACTCCATTCCCCCTATTCTGATCAAACTTAAAAGTAATTTCACTGAACTCTTAAACGATCTTAAAATAAATTGCGACAAAAATATTACAGCAAAACTATCAGGAGAATTTCTCAAAGTATTTCCAGCCTCCTCGGAAATGCACAAAAAAATAACAAAATATTTATTGGACAATCAAATCGAATGCTTAGTAATTAAAAACCGTCTTGAAAAACCCATTAAGGTTGTTATTAAAGGCTTACCCCGCACCCCCCCTGAACTAATAAAGAAAGAGCTGACTAACAAAGGCTTTGATGTAGCTGCAGTAGCAGTCATGAGAAAACATAGGGTCAAAGAACCCATTCCCTGCTTTTTAATCACCCTAAACTCTAATGAAGTAGCCTCCAAAATTCATGATGTCAAAGAAATAATGAATTTAATTATTAGAGTCGAAACATACATTAATAATAGACCTACGCAGTGCTATAATTGCCAAGGGTATGGGCATAACTCTGCAATTTGTCATTTAAAACCGAACTGCGTGAAGTGTGGTGAAAAACACACAACTAAAGATTGCCCCCATAAAAAAATAGATTCCCCAAAATGTTGTAACTGTGGCAATTCACATACCGCCTCATACGCAGGCTGCCCTGCGAATCCAGCTAATAAAAACAAAAAATCGCAACCAACGATTACAAAATCTCCAAATTCAATTTAAAAAAATTTTCCTTTGCGCAAGCTACTGCACAAAATATTACACCACAGCCCCAAAGCAACACTATTCCTACTCCCAACCTACCTAACTTAGGACAAATTGAAAACATTCATACTATTCTTCAACTGTTTAAAGAAATTAATATAATATTTAAAGCTTATCCTGCACTGTTACAGGCAGTACCTCTTCTAGAGAAGACCATCCATCCAACAGATAATGTCAACATTTTATTAAAAGCTCTTAGTTTAAATAAAATAAATTAATTAATTAATAAATAAAATTAATATCTATATATTTACTTATCTTTTGATAAATCCCAATCGAGGTCATTTGGATCATCTATAAAAGGAACATCTTCTGAATCTTGGCTGGAGGAGGCATGAGGCTTCAGTCTCTTGGCTGGAGGAGGCATGAATTCCGAAAGCTCCTCAGATTCTACTGTCGGGATGATCATTTCTTTAAATTCAAGTCCAGGGACTATCATTCCATTTTTTCTTCCTAAATATGCAATATATTACATTCAGTATAATTCAGGTTATAACATAAATATACAAAAAATCCAGGATATAAAATTGTTCACCTGGATATACAAGAGCAATGTCTTTCAAGAATTGATAAATTTTTTCTCCTAATGTGGCCAAGCGGTCCAATCTTCTGCGTCTATAGGTAAATACAGACATATATTGACTGAGTAGTTTATCTGAAATATATAAAATAATGATACAAGATTAAATATGAATTATTAACTCTCAAGTATATAAAACAATCATCAAGTAATGAAATCTCATTCTATTCTTAATATGCGTACCTGTTCGTCTATTTATCAAAGATGTCTTGAAATGTCTGTTTTCATTCTCTAAGGCATTTATGCTATTATTGGTATTATTCGGGTCGACAAATATTCCACGAGAATGGTTTGTTGTCATATGCGTAGCATTGATAAAAAGTTTTTCTACGCCCTTATATTGCTTGGCCTCATCTGTACAAATGAATTTCGTCTCTGGATGTACAAATTTCGATACAAGGGGCCACAGATCTTTTTTTTCTTCCATTTGTCTTTAAAAAGATTCCCTCTTTGTCTTCACGACAATAAATACCTGTAAATAAATATTTACATATTGCAGGAGCAATAAAAGCCTAATTTTTAAAGCAATATTTTCCCTTTTGGTGCTGTTTGAGAGAATTTTATAATAACTTTAATTAAATACATAAAAAATTTAATTAAATATTTACAATTTAAAAACTTACCAAACACGGTTATTGTGTGATTTTTAGTACAACGTCCTCGATTGTACTTCCTTTTAGTTAAAAAGTTTCATCCAAAAGAATAGTTTTACCTGAAAAAACATTTAACAAGTACAGTATACACACAAACACACACACACACACACACACATATATATATATATATATATATATATATATATATATATATATATATATATATATATATATATATATATATATATATATATATATATATATATATATATATATATATATATATATATATATATATATATATATATCCATAAATTAAACCTGTGAAATAACTATCATAAGTCTACCTAGTAAGGAACATCCAGGTTTTACCCGAAATAACAATTGCATACACAATATTACAGAATTTTTGTACACATAAAATCGTTTACTTACCAGGCCCACCAAGCAATTTTTCATCATTTGAAATTATTACTTCACAAATCTCTCGACAGTAAGAAAACCAGTCCGTGACCGTCTGTGATGAGATGGATAGTAGCTTCTTGTTCTCTGGATCTTTGTTTCGACGATATGCACGCCAGTCATTTAATTGTGTGATCACCGAACTTATCTTTTCTTTGGCAACAAAATCAAAGATGATTGCTAAAATATCCTGGAAGGGTATCCTAGCTCCCTCAAAAAACGTATTGGATGTCGGACTTGCTGTGTGTGTGCAGTTGGCGGAATTTTTTGCAGTGCAGACATACCTAAATCCAATCTCGGATGAGGAATAATTCTGAACTTTCATCGGGGCTCCACACTTGCAAATTGGTGGCACATCTTCTCTTGTCGGAAGGAGACCAAGATCACCTAAAAAGGAAATAACCGTAGCACTAGAATTTAGTATCTCAGGAGCTGAATATTTACTGAAATTTACTAGTAAAGGATGCATATCTATAATTAATAGGAAACAGAATTTAAAGAAAATATTTAAACTAAAAAGTTAAGGATGATTAAATGTTTAAAAGAAGAAAACAAAGTTAAAGAATTTAATAAAATTTAGACTCAAAAATTTAAGAATAATTAAATATTTAAGAAATAGCAGACAAAATTAATAAGTAAAAATAATCAAATATTTATAGAAATATATTAAATATTTAAATAATTAAATATGAAATTGTGAATATGAAGAATAAATGATAAAATAAGTCGTCTAGTGGAAGACAAAAAAATGCTTCAAATAGCACAGAGCTAGCTAAGAGCACAGCTAAGAGCAAATGTAATTGCAATGAGGAGCTGAAATTCATCGAATTTATACCGCAAAAATCACGCCAAAACTGTGCGTTTCGATCGCCATAGCGAACGCCAGAAGTGATAAAGAGTAATATGTGTTTACCAGGCATGAACACCAATTATGACGTGGGAATGACGTTCAATAATAGCATCCCTCAAGTTAATTTTATAATTAAAATAATTAAAAAAAATAAATGAAAAATTTAATCAATCAAATAAGAATTAAATTAAAATTAAAGAAATAATTATATGTATAAATAGTATATTAATAGAAAAAAAAATCATTAATTTAATACTATTCAGTAATTTTATTTTATTAGAAAAATAACTAAAAAAAAAATAAATGAAAAATTTAATCAATCAAATAAGATTAGAATAGAAAATAATTGAAAAAAATTCATTAAATTAATACTATTCAATAATTTTATTTTATTAGAAAGATAATAAAAAAATAAATGAGATATTTAATCAATCAAATAAGAATTAAATTAAAATTAAAGAAATAATTATGCAGATAAATATTATATTAATAGGAAAAAAAATCAATAATTTTATGCTTATAATATTAGAAAAATAATTTAAAAATTGAAATATTTAATTAATTAAATAAGATTGAAATTAAAATTAAAGAAATAATTATATATATAAATATTATATTAATAGAAAAAATTCATTAAATTAATACTATTCAGTAATTTTATTTTATTAGAAAAATAATTAAAAAAAATAAATGAAAAATTTAATCAATCAAATAAGAATTAAATTAAAATTAAAGAAATAATTATGCAGATAAATATTATATTAATAGGAAAAAAATCATTAATTTACTGCTTATAATATTAGAAAAATAATTTAAAAATTGAAATATTTAATTAATTAAATAAGATTAAAATTAAAGAAATAATTATATGTATAAATATTATATTAATAGAAAAAATTCATTAAATTAATACTATTCAATAATTTTATTTTATTAGAAAATTAATTAAAAAAAATAATAAATGAAAAATTTAATCAATCAAATAAGAATTAAATTAAAATAAAAGAAATAATTATGCAGATAAATATTATATTAATAGGAAAAAAATCATTAATTTAATGCTTATAATATTAGAAAAATAATTTAAAAATTGAAATATTTAATTAATTAAATAAGATTAAAATTAAAATTAAAGAAATAATTATATGTATAAATATTATATTAATAGAAAAAATTCATTAAATTAATACTATTCAATAATTTTATTTTATTAGAAAATTAACTAAAAAAAATAAAATAAATGAAATATTTAATCAATCAAATAAGATTAGAATAGAAAATAATAGAAAAAAATTCATTAAATTAATGCTATTCAATAATTTTACTTTATTAGAAAAATAATTAAAAAAATTAAATGAAAAATTTAATCAATCAAATAAGATTAGAATAGAAAATAATAGAAAAAATTCATTAAATTAATGCTATTCAATAATTTTACTTTATTAGAAAAATAATTAAAAAAATAAATGAAATATTTAATCAATCAAATAAGATTGAAATTAAAATTAAAGAAATAATTATATATATAAATATTATATTAATAGAAAAAATTCATTAAATTAATACTATTCAATAATTTTATTTTATTAGAAAAATAATTAAAAAAATAAATGAAAAATTTAATCAATCAAATAAGAATTAAATTAAAATTAAAGAAGTAATTATGCAGATAAATATTATATTAATAGGAAAAAAATCATTAATTTACTGCTTATAATATTAGAAAAATAATTTAAAAATTGATATATTTAATTAATTCAATAAGATTAAAATTAAAATTAAAGAAATAATTATGTGTATAAATATTATATTAATAGAAAAAATTCATTAAATTAATACTATTCAATAATTTTATTTTATTAGAAAAATAACTAAAAAAAATAATAAATGAAAAATTTAATCAATCAAATAAGAATTAAATTAAAATTAAAGAAATAATTATGCAGATAAATATTATATTAATAGGAAAAAAATCATTAATTTAATGCTTATAATATTAGAAAAATAATTTAAAAATTGAAATATTTAATTAATTAAATAAGATTAAAATTAAAATTAAAGAAATAATTATATGTATAAATATTATATTAATAGAAAAAATTCATTAAATTAATACTATTCAATAATTTTATTTTATTAGAAAATTAACTAAAAAAATAAAATAAATGAAAAATTTAATCAATCAAATAAGATTAGAATAGAAAAAATTCATTAAATTAATGCTATTCAATAATTTTACTTTATTAGAAAAATAATTAAAAAAAATAAATGAAAAATTTAATCAATCAAATAAGATTAGAATAGAAAATAATAGAAAAAAATTCATTAAATTAATGCTATTCAATAATTTTACTTTATTAGAAAAATAATTAAAAAAAATAAATGAAATATTTAATCAATCAAATAAGGTTTAAATTAAAATTAAAGAAATAATTACGTATATAAATATTGTATTAATAGAAAAAAATTCATTTTTAATTTATTTTATTATTACAAATATTTATAAATTTATTTGAATGAAGAACAATTTAAGAAATTTAGTAAGATTTTTATTTATTTTAGAAATACTATTCAATAATACTATTCATATATTCTAATCAACATTTTGATCCAATGGTAAACTTGGTATTAAAAAATACATAGGCAAAGCATAAGTGAAACATAGAAAATAACAAAATTTGGTTATATATTTCATATATATACATATAAAATACTTTTAAACGAATAATTATAAATTTATTTTATTTTATTATTATATAAGCTATCTTAAATTTTGAATGAAGAACAATTTAAGAACAAAGTAAATAAGATTTATATTTATTTTTAAAAATCTATAAATGAATTTTTATTAAATAGACAATAATTTAAAAATATAAATAAGACAAATATTAAGAAAAGGTAATGAATAATTCCTCCAGAACTTTGGCGTAAAATAATAAGCGGCGAATAATCTGGCGATCGCCAGTAGCGATAAAGATTTACGTATAATCGTCTGGATAGAGAATACCACGTGACTGTGACGTCATAAAATCGCATTCCTCGAGTGACGTCACTAGTGACCATATTTGAATCGTTATCGCTGCTTGGCAATCGAGCTTGGCGAAACTTTGGCGATAGATCTCGATATAAGAATATCCCCCAAAAACGACTTATGGAAGTGATTGGATCCCAAGATGTGAACTTTCATAAAAATCAAATCTGGATATACCAATACGGACTTTACAAACATGCATTCATTAGCAGTCAAGAACTACGGGATAAGTGCTCCCAATTTGGTTATTGTTTAATTTCAAATTGTTCTTTGCATGATGATAATGGTAATAATAATGTATGTAGTAATTCCGATACTGATATTGATAATGATATTTCAACTCACAAAATTCTTAAAACTAGTATTAAATCTAAAAATCTTAAATCTAAAAGAAACGTAATCAAATTATCTAAAAGTAAAAATAAATGGTCGGTGTTAAATGCAAATGATGCTAAAAATAGTTCTAAATTACAAAATAGCAAATCTAAACTTGTAAAATCTTATGACTCTGATGATCATTTATCAGACAGCAATAACAAAATAGATTGTAATATAGATAATGCTATTGCTACTAATGAGTGCAATGATTCTAATTCTGTTATTGTCGGTAATGTAAATTCTATGATAAATGTAAACAATTGTAGCGTAAACAATCATATGCAAAATGTTAATAATACGACTAAGACTATATCTATTGATAACGATATGTGTAATGACAATACTACTGTAAATAACTCATGGTCATATGTAAACAATGTTATGTATAGCTCCTCCCAATTACCAACTACTAGTAAAGATGTAATTATGTATAACACCCCAACTAAAAATAAGAGAGCTCTAACTAACAATAGTGATGAGGAGGGTTTTATTAGACCCAGGAAAACGGCAAATATTAAAATTACCACTCCCAATCCACAAACTAACACAATTAATAAATTCTCTCTTTTAAGTAATTTGCAAACTGAAATTCGCGACAATAATGACAGTAGTTAGCCAACTACCGCTTCTCCCAGAAACTCCATTCCCCCTATTCTGATCAAACTTAAAAGTAATTTCACTGAACTCTTAAACGATCTTAAAATAAATTGCGACAAAAATATTACAGCAAAACTATCAGGAGAATTTCTCAAAGTATTTCCAGCCTCCTCGGAAATGCACAGAAAAATAACAAAATATTTATTGGACAATCAAATCGAATGCTTAGTAATTAAAAACCGTCTTGAAAAACCCATTAAGGTTGTTATTAAAGGCTTACCCCGCACCACCCCCCTCCCTGAACTAATAAAGAAAGAGCTGACTAACAAAGGCTTTGATGTAGCTGCAGTAGCAGTCATGAGAAAACATAGGGTCAAAGAACCCATTCCCTGCTTTTTAATCACCCTAAACTCTAATGAAGTAGCCTCCAAAATTCATGATGTCAAAGAAATAATGAATTTAATTATTAGAGTCGAAACATACATTAATAATAGACCTACGCAGTGCTATAATTGCCAAGGGTATGGGCATAACTCTGCAATTTGTCATTTAAAACCGAACTGCGTGAAGTGTGGTGAAAAACACACAACTAAAGATTGCCCCCATAAAAAAATAGATTCCCCAAAATGTTGTAACTGTGGCAATTCACATACCGCCTCATACGCAGGCTGCCCTGCGAATCCAGCTAATAAAAACAAAAAATCGCAACCAACGATTAC
Organism: Latrodectus hesperus; assembly: GCA_037975125.1. Classification (NCBI taxonomy): domain Eukaryota; kingdom Metazoa; phylum Arthropoda; class Arachnida; order Araneae; family Theridiidae; genus Latrodectus; species Latrodectus hesperus. The sequence goes on along the minus strand of CM075858.1, from coordinate 14,334,379 downwards.
AAAATCTGCAAATTCAATTAAAAAAAATTTTTCCTTTGCGCAAGCTACTGCACAAAATATTACACCACAGCCCCAAAGCAACACTATTCCTACTCCCAACCTACCTAACTTAGGACAAATTGAAAACATTCATACTATTCTTCAACTGTTTAAAGAAATTAATATAATATTTAAAGCTTATCCTGCACTGTTACAGGCAGTACCTCTTCTAGAGAAGACCATCCATCCAACAGATAAAGTCAACATTTTATTAAAAGCTCTTAGTTTAAATGAAATTAACAATGATAATTAAAAAATTCGAAAATATGAAAATTATGATATGGAACGCAAATGGTTTGCACAATAAACTTCCGGAATTTAAAACATTTATAACGAAAAACAATCCTGATATTATTCTACTTCAGGAGACCCACCTTGTTAAGACTCATAACCTCAATGTACCTAACTATAATATCTACAGAAACGACCGCACCGTTCGCCAGGGAGGTACGGCCATTCTAATCAAAACAAAGATCAGCCATACACATATTCCCACACCTAAATTGCACTTTGCTGAAGCTACAATTATCAAACTACACTTCTCGGACAGCTCTGACATTACAGTGGCATCACTCTACATCCCCCCACCTCCAATTCTTCACTTCTTTCTGTTGACATTGAAAACCTAGCAGCACTGACTTTTAAGATCATCCTCGCTGGGGACCTCAATGCTAAACACCAGAACTGGGGTTGCAATTATGCAAACAGTACTGGAAAAGTCCTAAACTCCCTTATAAACAATACCGACTTTAAAATTTTTAAACCCGATAAACCCACTCATTTTGGCCCTACACATGCAAATTATATAGATCTAATGCTCTGTAGGGGTATCCAACCGCCCATGAAATTATCAACAATCGAGGAGCTCCCGTCCGATCACTACCCAGTGCTAATTTTCTTCAGCAAAAATAATCAGCAAGAAAGTGATTGGCAAAAAACCTGCCACAATTGGAGTAAGTTTAGAAATAAAATTAACTGTTTAATTCCAGATAAAGCCTTTCATTTAACTGATGACCCATCCCAACTTGAAGAAAATGTTAATAATTTTACTTCTATTATAAATACTGCTCTCAATCACAGTAAATTCACCAAAATGAATCATCAAATAGAATACTTGCCAGACAATATAATTGATTTAATTAAAAAACGAAATAAATTAAGGAAAACTCATAATAGAACCAGATCTCCAGTGATTAAAAATCAAATTAATGCCTTAAAACGAATAATCAAAAATAAAATAGCTTTACATAACCATGATTCATGGAATGCATACCTCACTAATCTCAATGTGGAGGATGGATCCTTCTGGAGAGCAGCTAATAAAAGGAGAAACAACAAGGAGTGTGTCCCCCCACTCATAGATGGCGCCAAAGTAGCACTCACAAATTTTGAAAAAGCGGAATGTTTGGCAAACAGTCTTGAAAAACAATTTCAAGCAAACAACATCAGTAATCCACAAAATGACCAGCAAATTATAAACACAGTAACCAATTTCCTGACTAACAACATTAATAATCAGCCTTTCATTGAAACACCTGCTTCAGAAATTGAAGAAATTATTAAACAACTAAAACCCAAAAAAGTCCCGGTCATGATAATATCAACAACAAAATTATGAAACAGCTCCCTATTAGAGCAATTTGCTGCCTCTCTGCAATCATCAACAGTATACTGAAAACAAGTCATTTTCCAAAAGTATGGAAAAGGGCAGTTATCATTCCGCTCCACAAGAAGGGTAAAAGCAAAAATCTCCCATCCAATTATAGACCGATTTCTCTTTTGCCGACTATGGCCAAGATTGCCGAAAAAATTATTCTTAATAAATTACTGGCCTTTGATGAGACCAACAAAATTATTATTCCTCAACAATTTGGCTTCCGTAAAAAACTTTCTACCACCCACCAACTACTCAGAGTAGTAGAAAAAATTTCAAAAGGAATCGCGTACAAAAAATCCACGGGAGGAATATTCATTGATATAGAAAAAGCATTCGATAGAGTTTGGCACCCTGGTCTAATTTACAAACTAATTAAATTCCATTTCCCAACCCAATTAATTACTTTAATTAATAATTACCTCTCCAACCGCTCTTTTACTGTTAGAGTAGGAAAAGATATCTCTCTTGACAGACCCATTCTTGCAGGCGTACCGCAAGGATCCCTGCTGGGTCCTCTCTTATTTAACATCTATATCAATGATATTCCGCAACACCAAAATACTATGCTCTGCTTGTTTGCGGATGATACTGCCGTTTTGTCCACTAGCTCTCTCTACTGGAAAATCCATGCTGCCCTTACTGAACACCTCATGGCCATTGAAGAGTGGCTTAATAAGTGGAAAATTAAAATAAATCCAAACAAATCCACTGCTGTTATTTTTACTAGGAAACGTACTCTACCCCCCCCAGATTCAACTAAGCGGTTTTTCGGTCCCCTGGTCAAATAAAGTCGAGTACCTCGGTCTTACGTTAGATAAAAAACTTACCTGGAAAGCCCATATTAATAAAATTAAGAATAAATTTATTTCTGCCAAAACTTCACTCTACCCCTTAATTGCCTACAAATCAAAGCTCTCCATGGCTAACAAGCTATTGATTTATAAATCATACCTTCGCCCTATTATCACCTATGCAGCCCCAATCTGGGGTGGTGCTGCGGAAACGAACCTGAAACTTCTTGAGGGTCAGCAAAGTAAATTTCTTAGACTGATCACTCAATCAGACTTCTACATCAGAAACGAACACATCAGAAACAATTTGGGTGTCCTTCCCCTATCAAGATACGTCCAATTCCTTGCTTTTCGCTTCTACAACAATCTTTATGAAATTGATAACTCTGAAATTCAAGCAATTGAAAACTACAGTCCCTATGAACTTTCCAATTTCCACAGACCAAGGGCGGTTCTGCGGGCTAAGCCAAATTCAAACTCATCTATTTGCCTCCCAAAAAGTAGAAATTAATAATTTCTTCTTCTTATACTTAAAAAAAATCTAAAATAAAATACAGAAAAGGAAAAAAATTGTATTTATATATATGCATATATAATAGAATAAAAAAAAATATTTTGTCTTTATATAGTTATATCAATACTGTTACTATGTATATAACGGTAATTTTTTTTTTTTTGCACTCTTGTTTGTAATGTGTATTCAAATTTTTCTTTTTTATGTTTATTCATTATCATGCAAAGAACTCTCGTTGGGAGCACTTTAACCTAAGCAAAATATTTTCTTAATCTTTTGTGTTTAAATAACCTTATGTTTTGAAATCATTATGTTAATCTCAACTAAAGTTAGGTGTAGAAAAATTTCTTAGGAACAGAAGGTACATGGCCATTTAGGCTAGGAACCTAACAAACACTAGATCCACTTCTTCTTCTTCTGAGGATACCCGTGGGAACTAAATCAAGAATAATCCCTTTTCCCGGCGTACTGTATCTTAGTCATTCACAAACAAGAAGTGTCCATTCGTTTCGCTGATTACTAGTGAAAATCTTTTACATAGAATATAAACAAACTAAGGATTCACGCATGAAATAAGCTGAATAAATAATTTTGAAATTCTAATTTTTAATATTATTTAAATAGTAAAATAATTTTATAACATTAAATCTATCAAGCATTTACTTATGCAATATATGAAACTTATGGTTATATATATATATAAACCAATAAAAGAGTTGTTAATTACATTTTCTTTCTTTATAAGTCAGCTATCTACATTAACAACTTAATACGAGGGTTATTCTGAAATTTTTGAGATACGCGCAGACGAGAATTTACAAAAAAAAAAAAAAAAATAACGGTTTAATTTTAAAGTACAAAGTATTTTAACACAGAAGACGATTTTTTACTCACTTACTTCAACTTGTTTAGCGTGGAATATAAATTTTAAACAGAAGAGAAAATGGAGTTGACGCGAGAACATTTTCGCGCTATGATTTTCTACAATTTCAAAGCAGGATTAAATCAAGAAGAATGCGTTCAACGGTTGCAATTAGCATTGGGTGATGAATCTCCAGCTCGTGCTACTGATGGTATTCAGATGGTTTAGAGAATTTAGAAGAGGTCGCAATTTTCTTCAGGATGAAGAACACACAGGAAGGCCGTCGTCGGCAGTAATCCCGGATAATGTGTCTGCCATACGAAAAATGCTTATGGATGATAATCGCTGTACCTATCAAATGATACAGAAGGAACTTAACATTGGATCCGCAGCCATACACAAAATCATTCATGAAGAATTACATATGAAAAAAATAGTTTGCAGTTGGGTTCCCCATAATATAACTGGGCATCAAAAAGAGGAATGATGGTGGCCACCGCATCATTTCTGAAATTGTAACAGGTGATGAAACGTACATACCGTTTTTTGACGTTCCAACACGTCAAGAAAGCAAAGTATGGGTCTTTGAAGATGATCCCACGCCGACAATGGTGAAAAAACAACGCGCACTGAAAAAAGTGATGTATGCCGTTTTCTTCAGAAGTACGGGATTGGTCAAAGCCATCAAGTTGGAAGGATCAGAAGACAGTAACAGCAAACTGGTATACCACTAAATGTCTTCCAGAAATTCTACAAGAACTGAATTTTAGGGGACTAATGCTTCACCATGACAATGCATCTTCACATACAGCCGGATTAACAGTTGAGTTTCTTAAACAAAAATAAATTAAAGTGATCGAACATCCACCGTATTCACCTGATCTAGCTATGTGCGACTTTTGGTTATTCTTTAATCTAAAAAGGAACTTACGTGGACGTCGTTTTCATTCAGAAGAAGAGATTGATGTGGTTATAAATGCAATTTTTTCATCTATTCGAAGAAATGAATGGCTTGAGGCATTTAATCAGTGGAAAATTCGTCTACAAAAGGGCATTGATGCTGGAGGAGACTACTTTGAACACACCTAAAATTTTGTAAGTATAACTTTAAAAACCTAGTTGTATCTCAAAAATTTCAGAATGACACTCGTATAAGAGATAAATATCATTATTGTACCACTGTAATATAGAAGAATTTTTGCCATTCATCATTCAGCTGCATATAACATCAGCATTAAAATTATCATTTTCGGAGAGAGACCAGAATATATAATCTAAAAAAAATTACTGAACATTTTTTTTACAAATTTGAGCACTAAATGTGTCATAGAAAAAAATGTATTCTAAATTTTCTCAAATAAAAGAAGAATATTAAAAAAAACTGCTCATTCCAACAATAACAGATTTGTAAGCAAAATATCTGAACAATTTTCTTCAGTAAAAAAACCTATTTATCAGAAAATACAGATTTTTATTGTTTATACTTTATATATCATATAATAGTGTGATGTTAAAAACTGCTATATATAATATGATATAGCAGTGCTTAAAAGACTGTAATATATTAAACACTTCTATTGAATATAATTATCAAAAACTGCTTTTTTTCACTTAAAAAAATTCTTCGAATTGGAACGATTATATGTAATTCAGCAAACCAAAGCAATTGTCGAACAATTTCAAAAGAAAGTCCTTTCTGAATTTCTTTAGAATTTTTCACAGTATTCAAAGGATTATTATTTTTTTAAGTCAGCTTTATGATTGTTAATCTCTATCATTTAAATAATGCGTACTTATTAGAATTTTTTAATTTTAATTCAAATTCTCCCTTATTTCTGCAAATCAAACTCTGACCACAACTTCACCTATAACATATATATTACTGTACAACGCCAATATTTTTTAAGGGCAAACTTAACTGATTTTCATCTTACATTACAGTAACCTTAGATAGGGGAAATTCTTGGAAAATCTTCTCCCCATAAGAATCCCGCTGTTTTATGACAGAGCGGGAAACAGCTTCCTTGTCGAGAAAGGAATTAACTTTTCTCAGTTTAAGGCATATGTATATGAATAGCAGAAATGGTTTCTGTAAATAATGCATGTTAGATTCCTGCCGTTTGAATTGGGAAAATGGCTATATGTATTTTAACTTTAAATTCGTTATTTTCATTTAAAAGTATAGATTTTAGGATTGAAATACTATAAAAATATTCTATATATATATATATATATATATATATATATATATATATATATATATATATATATATATATATATATATATATATATATATATATATATATATATAGTTCCCCGTTCAAATACATTACTTACTCTGATACTTAAACAGAATACCAAAACTTATCCCAAAATTAGAGAAATTAATTCAATATAGAATTTTAAAAATTAATATTTTTTATTACAAAAATCAAAAATTTAACAATAATAAAGAAAAAAAGTTCATGAGAATAACACAGTATTTTAAAACAAAGTCAGTCCTCTTTCAAATTATTTTGTAAGTTATTTGAGATTATATATATATATATATATATATATATATATATATATATATATATATATATATATATATATATATATATATATATATATATATATATATATATATATATATATATATATATATATATATATATATATATACTTCTACAAACATCTAGACATTTATTTACTTTATTGAAGAAAATGTAAAAAATATAATGAACAGAGATACGACCCATAAATATATTATACCCATAAATGTAATATTGGTAGCTTTATAAGTATTCTTACTTTGTTATTTAAAAATTTCTTTTAACATTGTGTTTATTAAGAATTTTTAGAATTATGCGAAGTTATTTTAAAGACTTTTATTTTGGAAGAATTCCCACAGAGCCACTTGTTTTTACGCAGGTGCAAGCAGTTATGCGATATATCAGAGGAAAAGAAGAGGCACGCTTTCCATTCTAATTGTTTACTTTTGCAAAATAAAAAAGAAGCAACAAGAAAAAAAATACATTTGGTCATTGTACATTAGGGTATAATGACATTTTCCGACAGTTCTGATTTTGAAAATGACGGAAAATGTCATCTATCTCATTGTCCTCACTATCACACATATTCGACAAGCATATATGTATACAATCTTGTGAAAATGGATGCAACTAATAAAAAATTTTCGAACACTCGAAAAGAAATAAATAATAAGTGCAACATATAGAGCTAGCAACAGCTTCCCTGTTCCAAGAAATATTACCCTTTTTCTTTGAAATATGTAAGTCCATCGTAAACAATGTTTAGGACATATTATTGCATTGAAAAGCCCTGGGCTTAGCTTTACTAGTTGTAGCACATTACAGAAAAGGCATACTTTAAAAAGGCGTGTATATATACCAGCGGCAGGCAACGGGTTGAAAGCTGACACTCAATTTCGTTTTCAAACAATTTCATTGAAAAATTTTTGAAATATTAAAACAAAAAACACAGAGTGTTATAATATTTTTTTAACAAAAAATAATTGCATCGAGATAAGTAAAAGTTCCAGGATAAATTCACGATTTTCAAATGAAAATTTCAAGAGTTTCAAGGGACCTTAAAAGATTGAAATTTCCAGAATTTCAAAAAGATCCCATGAATTATAGAAATCCTGATTCTATTCATATATGAACAACATGTGAATGAATATCAAAATTCATCCATGAAAAAAGAAACATGTCCATGCGTAATCAAAGTCATGAACAATATTCAAACTCTAACCAGTAATCCATATTTCCCTACAAGAAAAACAATTTTTTCACAGATGGTTCAAAAATAGTTCAGAACATTTACTTTACAGAGCAAATTAAAATAAATAAACTTCTCTCATACCATTCAGTTTTTCAAGCAGAAGTGATAGCTATTCAATCAGCACTATCAATATATATGCACATGAATACAAAAAATACCGTAAAATATAAATACATTTTTCCAAACATGTATAATATTTTAATCATATTCCCTACTACAACTGTTGATAATTTATCAATCATCTAAACAAAGCCTCATGAAACTATGGTCAGTGGTTCAAATTTGGGCCACCCGTATCATTAGTCCCGCCGCCACCAGCTAATGGTATTTTGATGTATTGGGTAAAAGAAAAGCAAAATGATAATTACTACGTTTTATTTATTTGGCCATTAAACCTAACTTACCATAAGTCATCTGAGACATTTACTTTTAATTATAGCAGACAATTCGACTTCCATTGCAACGTGTCAACTGAACATACCATTATTACTGTAATGAATCAAATAAAAACTAAGATATGAACTTCAAATCTTTCGTGACTCCCTTTGGCGTCCTGAAGACAAGCAAATCATTTCTGTAACTCAATACCTATCAAATAAAACACCCTTAACGCTCAGTTTTTCTAAAAATTTTAAAAAAAAGTGTAATTGTGTTCTCAATTTTGATGGAGGATCCGTAACACAAAGAAAAAACCAAGGATCTCCCCAAAAATCCAATAATGTTCAATATTTTGTTTAAAAAAATTTTCAATGATTTTGGCCAAATGACATTACAGCTTCATAGATAATACTCGGCTTGTATGTGATGAAAGGTGACACCAAATCAGAATTGAAAATCAACAGTATCATTGCACTATACAAACCATGTTTTCCTCTCTTCCCCCTCCAAAAAAAAGCGCTTTCACTCCACAGAGAAAACAAGAATTATTTTCCTCAGAAAATCTAAAAAACAACTTAGATAGTAGTGTTAATTTATCAATAACTGAAATTTTTTAAATTGTTTTTGATAAAAAAATATATTTTTCTTTCTATCAAAGCTAACAATTCTAAAAGCAAAAATCATTCCTAATAATAAAGAGTTTCAAGAATATAACAAGCATATATTTCTCCTTTATGGGGTCTAAAATCTGCACAAACAGTATATTTAAATAATTATTTTATGTAAAATGCTTTCAACCTATGTGAACCACAGTAAATAAAAAATTCTATTAATCATTCAATGAAGTACTTCCATCAAAAAGGAACATCTGTATCGATCAAAGTCATGAACAATATTAAAACTCCAACCTGTAATCCATATTTTTCTGTAACTAACAATACTTACACAGATTGTTAAAAAATAGAATATGTAAATGTAAAATTTATTTATTTTACTTCCTATAGAATAAAATATTTACTTTATTCTATATGAAGTAAAATAAATAAATAAATATCTATAATACAATTCAGTCTTTCAAGCAGAAGCTATAGATATTTAATTAGCATGCACATGATTATAAAAATGCAATCTGGAGTAACTTCAACTCAGTAATATAAGCACTAAATTACCTGAATCATTCTTTTCCGAAATTAACAGCACTCAAAAATTGCTACACTAGTTACATTTTTAAAACAAATATTTTATTTATAAAAGTACACCATCAATCAAACGGAAATGAAATATTCGACACACAGGAAATAGACATCCGTTTGCCAAAGTTTCACCTTAAATTTCTTTTTAACCAAAACTCCAGGATTATTTGCAAGAATTCTAGGACTCATCTGAAGAAAGATGATATCAACAAGTCTTCACATTATCATTCTTATATAAATACTTTAATAAATTACTTTATTGTTATCAACGAGGATTATAACCATTTACTAATTTATTCAGAAGAAGCAACTCACCTCTATACTCTTGCGGCAAACAAGGAACATCACAACAATATATAACAGAATGTCCAATTACAATCAAATATTATATTAGATATCCTACCAGTACATCGTATTGTTCAATTTGCCAAAATTGTCATGTTTATGAAATTTCTTTGTTGTTGTTGTTACTAATGACACTTGGACAAGCCAAGCTTGCTATGTCTTGGCTATGCGAATTTAAGTCAATTGGGAGCGTCTTTCGTTTTAATCAGAGCACTATGAAGGTGAAAGTACGACTTTGCTCTAAACACATGCCATAGGTACCCGTTTATAGGGTAGGTGACCTTTCACTCCTCATTCATACAAGGAAAGGACAAAGACAGGATAGATAGAGAGAGAAAGTACATCCATGCCCGAACCGGGATTATAACCCATGACCTCCTTATCCGCAGTCAGGCAGGCTGACCACTAGACAAGTTAGGCGGCAGAATTTCTTTTTCTGTGACAACCACGTATACGTGGACAGCTTACATTAAAAAATGTCTATAAATAGACGTGTATAGTTAAATTTAAAAATCTGAACAGAAGGTACATTTATTGTGTCAAAGATTGTAAGTATTGTAAGTCAAAGAATTTATAGATTGTATTAGATGAAGCAAAAGGGAAAGAAAGATGAAAAAAAATTATTACATTGGTTTCAATAAGTGACTATCATAAAAAAACACACTTTTACGTTTCTATAATCAATTCATAAGGAAAGGTATAACCTTGGTAAATTTAGATGTATTCCAGACGCCTTTATCTAAATATAACTAATGAGATTTTTTATGTCCCATAGTAGTTGGTAGATGTATATCAATTTTATTAAGATATTTATTATGCTCATTCGTTAAGTTAGAGCTGTAAATATTCATTGCGTACTTCATTTTGAAGAATGTCTTCTCTCGCCAATAAGTGGTATCAAAATCAGAAAATAGCTAATGCACACATTTAAGCGAATTATCAAATTATATCAGCTTAATACATATAAAAAATTCTAACAAAAAGATTGAACTATGAACTTTAATATTTGATCTGGATTATATCACTATGTTTTTAATATAATTTCCATTTGAAATTCCGGAACGAAAGTTTTAATGTCAGTATCAAACGATTTTTAAAAATATTTATTTCTTTCACAAAGGAGTATCATCAATGTCTGAAAGGAGTATCAAAATTTATCTTTAAAGTACCCAAAGCTTCTATTGCTAAATCGACGAAAAAATTCAGTCTTTGTAAAATATTTCCGTGTAGACTTCGCAATTTTTTTCTTTTTATCCCAAATTTTATTCGTTCTCGTTTTGTCAAATCGACAAAGCAATTCAACTAATACATTTTTTATAATTCAGTATGATATTTTCATTTAAAAAAACTTAAATCACTGTTCAAAATTCATAAAAAGCACTGTACTACCTTTCTATTACTAAGCCAGCTTTCTATTACTAAGTATCACAGTATTTTAATAATAAGAAGCCATTTAAGTAAATAAGAAGCCATTTTAATTAACATATTCAATAAATACGCGGAATTAACAGTGATTCATCCCATTCAATCAAATGAAATTAACAATTGATATGACTGATTTTGGAACTTCAGACATATTCAAACATTTCCCGCACAAGTACTGTTAAGGAATAATATCTTTTGGCAAATATAAGAGCAACTATTCCTTTATTTTTGCTGCACATACATCCATCAGTTGTAAGAAATTTCAAGATTTTCCCTCGAAAGTTCATTATATTAATAATATTTTCAACTCCATTAAGAATATCTTCCACGGAAGTCGTGAACACTAAAAACTATAAAAACAATTATTTATACACTTTATAGCCTTAAACTGCTTCTCGAATAAAAATCAACAATTAAGCACAGTATCTGAAACATCTGTTGATTCATCCAAGATCAGAGAAAACCTCACAAAACGTCTATTTTTATAAAAACAAGTGATATATTTTCTGCAATGCCTTCTAATTTTCAAGCCACAGTGTTTGCTGATAAATTGAAAGTTTTGAAAAAGTTTAGTATTATAGGACCCAGTCCTCCGACTATTATAATTACGCATTGTTTGCTTATTTCTTAATCGGTGAATGTTTTCCGTGTTTTGCGATTTCAAAAGCTGTAGTAAATCAGACTCCAGTTCAATCATTTTGTATAACTATGAGTTTAGTAAGCAAATATTGCTGTGATTGCACATAAAGTTAAAATATTTCAATAAACAAACTTATTGTACATTTTGTGCAATTATTAAAATGTTTCGTTTCATAATAACATTTTGTGATCTTATTCTTCTTAAAATTGAGTTTGTATGTCATTGGGCACCTCTGCTTTTATCAGCATTTTGTACCATTAACTCCAAACCCAATGTTTCCTAGTTCCAGTTGCTCAGGTCAACCACTTTATTAATAAAGTCCGATAACCCTTTAATGGAGTCTAGGTGTAACTCTCTAGTATAGATGAAGCCTAAAGAAGTTAATCTAGGGAGGGCAAGAGCCTCACATTCGTAAATGACATGATCTACCGTTTCCTCTTGCATATGACATTTCAGCAGATAAGGTCTTGCTGAAATAGTCCCATCTGGTCAGAAAGTCAGTCATGCTAGGAATAGCTTCCTGACTTTCACCAGAAGAAGATGGTTTAGAGGTCATTTCTACCTCAAGTGAAGGATTCATTGCTGCCCCTTTACAAGATTGCCTCTGAGTTCCCTTGTCTTTTTCAGCAAGGTCTACTTTAGAGGCTTCACCTGCAAATGCAGAAAGGTTTGTTACTTCTTGTGTCTTTTCAGCCACAAGATAACAATTAAAAAGCTCAGGTAATATAAGTCCACCCAGCATTGCCTGAGTTACTGGGCAAGGCAAATTACTCTAGTTCGACAAGCAACTAGAGGCTCCGTTAAGACACCAATACCGCGGTGCCAATTAGCCCTAGGCACGGATCGCATAACACCAGGGTTTACGGGAGCTGGTTCGCGGCCTCTGATTCTATATTCAGGCTATCCTGTCATTCCTACAGGACATTCGGCTATCCACCACTTGCCGACGCGCCTGGTGGCTGTGCTCAAGCCCCAGGAAGGTACACGTACCCCCTGGTTCCAGGAACATTTTGTGAAACATTCTTTGAAAACATTTCCAAATCAAAAATATAAAAAAGAGGAGCGTGTCAGAATCACTTCTTATCACAATTCATAAGAAACTCCTAATATGCTGAATGATGGTGGCCACAGCATCATTTCTAAAATTGTAACAGGTGATGAAACGTACATACCGTTTTTTGACGTTCCAACACGTCAAGAAAGCAAAGTCTTTGAAGATGATCCCACGCCGACAATGGTGAATAAACAACTGAAAACGCACTGAAAAAAAAGTGATGTATGCCGTTTTCTTCAGAAGCACGGGATTGGTCAAAGCCATCAAGTTGGAAGGACAGAAGACAGTAACAGCAAACTGTCTTCCAGAAATTCTACAAGAACAGAATGTTAGGGGCCTAATGCTTCACCATGACAATGCATCTTCACATAGAGCCGGATTAACAGTTGAGTTTCTCAAACAAATTAAAGTGATCGAACATCCGCCGTATTCACCTGATGAGCAACTTTTGGTTATTCTTTAATCCAAAAAAGAACTTACGTGGACGTCGTTTTCATTCAAAAGAAGAGATTGATATGGCTATAAATGTATTTTTTCATCCATTCGAAGAAATGAATGGCTTGAGGCATTTAATCTGGGGAAAATTCGTCTACAAAAGTGCATTGATGCTGGAGGAGACTACTTTGAACACACCTAAAATTTTGCAAGTATAACTTTAAAAACCTAGTTGTATCTCAAAAATTTCAGAGTGAATCTCGTATAAGAGATAAATATCATTATTGTACCACTGTAATATAGAAGAATTTTTTTGCCATTCATCATTGAGCTGCATATAACATCAGCATTAAAATTATCATTTTCGGAGAGAGACCAGAATATATAATCTAAAAAAATTACTGAACATTTTTTTTTACAAATTTGAGCACTAAATGTGTCATAGAAAAAAATTTATTCTAATTGTTCTCAAATAAAAGAAGAATATTCAATATAATATATATATATATATATATATATATATATATATATATATATATATATATATATATATATATATATATATATATATATATATCGTTTTATCGGAAAACTCTTGGGGGCATTTATCATTGAATAATATTCAAAAGCTAATTATTACCTTTATTTTATTATAAAAAAAATTATATTTCGTGAAATACCCTATTATTGCTATAACGGCTGACGTGACAAAAATTACTTGCGTACAAAAAATTTCTATACATCTTCAGAAATATCTCGTCTATATCAAAATAGTTGAGTGCATTTAGTATAAAATATACATTTAAAGCTAATGTTCATTTTATCACAAAAAATTAATTTTACGACAAAAATCCCTTTTTATATATTACTCCTAGTGACACAATGGACTTGCGATTCGAGCGATCATTAAATTTAAGATTCCTCATTATCTGGAGAAATTTCCTTTTTATGGAAAAATGCATTGGATCATTTAGTATTGAATAATATTCAACAGATAGTGAATATATTTTTTTTTTAATTAAATATTTTTAGAAAAACTTTATTGCTACTTTTACGGTAGATGTGAAAAGTTATTTCCATTCAGTGTGACAAATCAATTTCAAAAATTTCGATGTAACTTCAGAAATATGTTGTCTATATTACACTACTTCAAAGAATAATTTCATTCATTTTTTTGTTAATAAAGCTTAATTGAATTCAGTTTCTTAATATATTAACGATTTGATAATTATTAACATTTAATTAATGAAATTTTTCTTTCAAATAACTTTAACCCATATATTGAAATTTGCAAAATGTATAAACACAGCTTTATAAAGCATATAAGTATGCATTTTAAAATGAAAAATATGTCAATATCATTTTAATATCAAACATTTGCCAATAATAAGTCTTTGAAACTTATAAACTGATTTGTTTTCAAAGATTTTATACAAAATACAACAACTGTACACAGTCATGCAAAAATCTGTTATATAGATAACAAACATAAAACACTCCGATACAGATTTAAAACGAATAATAGTCTTTTAAAACTAAAAAATATCGCTAGCAAAAATTTTTTTATGATTTGCAAAGTATAAACAAACACGGAAAAGGCTTCTTTACATTAAATTACTAATTTAAAATACGAGAAAAATTCATAAGGTATTTAAATTTCGTAGTAAATCACTCATTAAGTGTTAAATTAGAAATAGAAAAATTTTGAAAGGGATTTCTTCGAGTTTACAAAATGTAAACAAAGCATAAGAAATCTTATTTTTACCAAAATTGTGAAACAGGTGATCTAATGAACTGAAAATTTTCAAAGTAAAAGTTAATTGAATAAAATCATATTTCAAACACGTTGGAGCCCTTCTTCTTCTTCTTAAAATTGGGTTTGTATGTCATTGGGCACCTCTGCTTTTATCAGCATTTTGTACAATTAACTCCAAACCCAATGTTTCCTAGTTCCAGTTGCTCGGGTCACCCACTTTATTAATAAAGTCCGATAACCCTTTAATGGAGTCTAGGTGTAACTCTCTAGTACGGATGATGCCTAAAGAAGTTAATCTAGGGAGGGCAAGAGAATCGCATTCGTAAATGACATGCTCTGCCGTTTCCTCTTGCATATAACATTTCCAGCAGATAAGGTCTTGCTGAAACAGTCCCATCTGGTCAGACAGTCAGTCATGCTAGGAATAGCTTCCTGACTTTCACCAGAATAAGATGATTTAGAGGTCATTTCTACCTCAAGTGAAGGATTCATTGCTGCCCCTATACAAGATTGCCTCTGAGTTCCCTTGTCTTTTTCAGCAAGGTCTACTTTAGAGGCTTCACCTGCAAATGCAGAAAAGTTTGTTACTTCTTGTGTCTTTTCAGCCACAAGATAACAATTAAAAAGCTCAGGTAATATAAGTCCACCCAGCATTGCCTGAGTTACTGGGCAAGGCAAATTACTCTAGAAGTTCGCCAAGCAACTAGAGGCTCCGTTAAGACACCAATACCGCGGTGCCAATTAGCCCTAGGCACGCATCGCATAACACCAGGGTTTACGGGAGCTGGTTCGCGGCCTCTGATTCTATATTTAAGGCTATCCTGTCATTCCTACAGGACATTCGGCTATCCACCACTTGCCGACGCGCCTGGTGGCTGCTCAAGCCCTAGGAAGGTACACGTACCCCCTGGTTGGAACCCTTAAAAACAATGTATTTTAATGAATGCAAATTTTCCATATTTCATATGGACTTGGTCTCTAAATACGAAAAATCAAGCTGAAAATTTCAAAGTCCACGCTTTGGTGTTGTTACCGTAACCCGCACGCCTAGTTTGATTCCATTTTACGTCGATTTTAAAGCGATTATATCGAGTTTGCAAAATGTAAACAAAGCTTAAAAAACCTTATACTATTCTGAAACGGGTGATCTAACCAACGGAAAACTTTCAAAGTAAAAAGCAATTGAATAAAATCATATTTCAAACACGCTGGAGAACTTAAAAACAATGTATTTTAGTAAATGCAAGTTTTCCATATTTCGTATGGACTTGGTCTAAGTACGAAAAATGAAGCTAACAATATTCAAGTTACCGTAACCCGCACGGCTAGAATACATTCCATTTTACTTCGACGAAAATTCCGTATGGCGGTGTTTCGCTGGCTGTAAGGCTATCGGTGAGGATGCGCCTTTTTTCTTCTCTCGCCATTGACGAGTAGCTTGACGAGATCCACCACCTCGAGAAGTGTGAGTGAATCCATCTCGGAGAAATGTTGTCCGTCGATCTGTTCGGCGTGTTCGGCAGATGTGATATCTATATATAGTCTATAGTATCTATATAAATCTAGTCTATATTTATATAGACTTAAAACTTATCTACCTATGGTGTTAATATAGGGAATAACTTTCGATCTGTATATAACTTTCGATCGCGTGTGCGAATGTTATATAACTCGATTTTTTGGTTCATTAATTTTCTTATTATGGAAAATCAATGGACCATTGGTCATTAATTTTCGAATGACCAATGGTCCATTAATTTCCATTAATCTCGGACCAATGGTCCATTAATCTCGGAACCGCAATGGCAAAAAGTTAGTCTAAAAGACTATCAGACTAACTTTTTGCCATTGCGGTTCCGAGAACCGGGCTTCCAGTGTTGTCCGCTTACGCTCCTGCTTACTCCGCTTACGCACTGCAAGTAGGCATCCGGTTATCCTTGTTATCCGGTGGCTGAATTGGTTCTTGTACCTCCGAGGTACAAGAGCCGATCTGCTTCACACACATAGCTTGTGGATTTGCACAAATTTTTAAATGATCGTGTGTGCGAATGCACTTTGTCATTTTTTTTTCAATCTTCGTTTGAGTGCTATTGTATCTCGATTGCTATTGCTACTATTATTTCTTAATGGATTGATCGCGTGTGGTAGCAGACTTAGTCTCTAAAGTCGAGTGGAAAATCTCAAAGTCTTTGATTAGTCTTTTTTAGTTTTTTTAAAGTCTTTTTAAAACGTCGATTTTAAAGCGATTTTATCGAGTTTGCTAAGCGTAAACAAAACTTAAAAAACATTCTTTTTACCATAATTCAAAAATGGGTGATCTCGGAAAATTTTCAACTGATCAACGGAAAATTTTCAAAGTAAGAGGCAATTGAATAAAATCATATTTCAAACATGTTGGAGACCTCAAAAACAATTTATTTTAGTAAATGCACTGGGCAAACAGCTAGAGCGTCGACTCAACGGGAGACCGTATCATCATCTCCATGTAACCAATATCCTCCACAACAGTTAATTTCCGCATAACCTCTCAACGGAGCATGCCTTCCTGAAACTGCTATACCAGAGAGATGGCGAACCTTTTTTGATGTTCGTGCCACAAAGTCATAAAAATTCTTTTTGAAATAGGTAACGTGCCACAATAAAATTTCATTCAAAATGTTAGCATGTGAAAGTATACGTAATTAATGCTAGATACAAAATTCACTTTAAATACAGTTGTTTTTAATGTGAGTTTTGTTGCTGTACACTAGATGATAAAGATTTAATATCTAGTTCACATTAAGTTAATTTTTTAGATTGTAATTTTTTAGATTAAAATGTACGCGTGCAGAGCTCATCCGTTATTCTATTCCTACATTTATTTTTTATAAAGTTTAATTCTTAAAATAGAGATTCATATGCCCACGTGGAGGAAAATATTGAATAAATTGCCTTTGCTAATATTTTAAACAAGTAAACGTGTGAGGAGTATAATTCCATGTAGTTAGAATTTCCTCTTCTGCTATTTTATTTATTTTATCGAATAATTGATTAAACTTTCAATAATTTTTAAGTCATTTCATAAATTAACAAATTGTTGGCTTCGTATGGTTCTTCACTGAAACTCAATTAATTCCATTTCTAATTCATTAAAATTTAACCCCACTCAAGGACTTTTAAATTTAATTTTTTAAATGGTATTGTATCAGGATATAAAATATAAATTTTAAAATTTATAAATTAAAATAAAGCCTCATAATTACAAATGACTGTAAAAAAATGAAAATGATCCCTTACCATTGATAATATTCTTAAAGGTTTACTGGGAAAACAAAAACTTATACATTTATGATCATTTATTTATTGCATTTACATTTCAATGCAAATTTTGGGTTTTCTGACCAGAAAATTACTCACTGTCAAATTTTACAAATTTAGCATCTCTTAGAGGGTATTAATTCCGAATTCAACCATTTCCTTTTATGTTGTTCAGATTGATTTTTTGAATATGAACTCTAAAATTTCATATTATATTTTTATGAATTTTTTACATATATTTTATATTTTTATGAATACATTTTGTATTTACCATTTACATTGGGGAAAGTAAATCAGAATTATAAGAGCAGCATTGCAAATAAAGAATAACAATAAAATACACGGACCCTGTTATTTTATTCAATAAAATCCTGATTCATTGCAAATAAATACTGTGGTGTGACTCAACGGAACCTAGAGATGGAATAGTGATTTTCAAAATGCAAGGTCTCAGCCGCTGTTGAACAATGTGTGTTTCGGCACAGACCGTCCATGCTCGGAAGTTCACCCTGTGTTCCTGTTGTAACATTGGACCCATTTCTTGATAACAATGCTGGACCGGTGTAGAAGCATGTACTTCTTGGCTTGGCAAAAAATTTGGTGTTGAATATTGCCTTTCAAATTTAATTTCTGGTTAAACATAGTATTTTCAGCGCTTTAATTAATGTAGTTTTAGGGTTGGTATATTTTATTTACATTTTACCGCATATCTTAACGTCAAAAAATCGCCAAAATATCAAGATGTACCCGTAAATAAAACTTTACCAACTATAATTCTTGAAGGCACAGTTATGCACCAAATTTTGAAATACCTTCAAACTATTAGGTTGTCTGCAACACAGCATTAAAACAAAACGTATGAATTCAATATATCCTTATAATAAGATAACTTACATGGGAGCATAAGGATCCAGTTTCGCTCCCAAATTATTTAACAATAACGTTACAATTCTGTTTTCTGCACGTGCGTCTTTTGTTGTGGGTACTTGAGAGTTGAGTCAGGAGAACACTGTGCCTATTATCTGCAAAATCTCTTACCTGAAGGCAATTTCGCGTTGAGCATTAAAATGCCTTACAACAGTATTGAGCTGTTAAGCTATTCTCCAACGCCGCGTAAAAATAAATATAAGGTTCACGAGCCCTTGCGGGAATATTGTATTCTTCTGTTTCTAAAGCGCCTGGTTCAATTCTTTCTACTGTTGAACAAAATCAGACGCATTTATGTTTACTTCCATCAACGTTTGCGATTAGGTTTATAATACGTGGTAATTGTGAAATATATTTATAAAAGCTTTTGTCTTTTAGACATTTCCCTGTATTGTGTCGAAGTAGATGCATAAAATGAAGCATTTTGCGAACTATTAAAATTATGTGATTTGATTTCAAAATGTAGCACCCAGTAGCACAAGAAAATACATTGCTCAATATCATCTGGTGCTTCAAATATTAAAAAATGTCGAACTTTGTAAATGTAACATTTATAGATAAGATCTAATATTACTTCAAAATCATTTATATTAGATATTAATTTTGATTATATATCTATGTCATAAATATCCAATATCCCCTGTACTACATTTTCATGAATTTAGAATAAAAATAATAATGAATGGCATATTTAAAAATCATTATCCATTTTTGAAGCATGCAGAACTTTCTTGTGTAGATGTGTTATTAAGAGGGATCAATTCTGTATGCATGAAAACCTTAAATTTACAAAAATTTTTTTTACTAAATTTATTATAAAATAAATGAAATGAAATAATTTAAATACACAGAAGACATAATAACATTACAAAATAATGTTTCTAAATATCTGTATTCAATATTTATAATCATTGGTATTTATAAATATTTCAATACAAGATTCAGTGTTCAAAATGTGAAGTTTTTTAGTCCATAAATATTTAAAAAAAATGTATGGAAATATTTTAAAGGTAACAACAATACTTGGGAAATACTGTAAGAATCTTCATTTATGTTGCATTTGAGTAAAAAACGGAAAATATGGTACGATATATTTCCCAAGAGATTTCTCGCCAAATATAGCCTCCTTTGTTTTGATTATACTGATGCCAATTTGAGTTTTTGTTGCTTTTAGTGCTTTTATGTAGCCAGATTTGCTTTTTCTCGTGTTTTGCATCATTTTTCATCCTATGCATGATTTTTTAGTGGTAACAGTGTTTCAATTCGGCACACTTAGAGAAATTTCCCGTTTCAAAAACATGCGTCCAGTTTGTCGATGAAAAAGGTCACAAAGACACCAATTCATACTATTTCCAAAAATATTTTAGGACTTTAATTTATAAATGAAAAAAGAGAAAAATATAACTATATTTCTATTTATTAAAGACAATGAATATATTTTTCTTGATTTCTAAGTAGAAACTTATTTTGTGCAACGAAGTCATTTGACATAGATTGAAAAGCAAATGGTAATTTTGAATGATAGCTTGGATATTATACCAATCCTGAATTATAAATCTCTATTTTAACAAAGAAAAATATGTTTTATGTAAACAAAGAGAAAATTTAATTGATATCAATGACACTAAAATTTTTTAAAACAAAATTATATTAACCATTAAGTGGTTGTTGCTTTCGTTCCAATTGATGTCATGGCTACATCACTTTATCAAAACTCTCATTGGTTTAAAATATCCATGACGTCAGATAATGTTTCATCTATGTCACATCCTATTGTGACGGCGTCGTATATCAGACTTGTCGACGAATTTGCTGCATGCCTTCCAATCGCATTCTTCGAGCGGCAGCAAGCAAGGCGAAGTTCACCATCGAATGTCTGAGTGTTGAAGTTCCTTTTGTTAATAAAACGATTTCTTATATAAGGACCAAAGCATCGGTTTCTCTGAGGACGTTTTTTATTGATTAAAGTCATTAACACGTTGAAAATAGAACAGAAGGAAAAGTAAAATGAAAAAGACAAGACAAAACATTCATTTTATGATTAGTTTAAATTGGTAAGGATGATTTAAATTTTCAAAAAAATTTCATTAACTAACAGAATTTTCAATTAATAGTTGCAATATTTGTAAGAAATCTCTTTTAAAACTTATGATTAATGCTATGGTTACGCGAACATTAAAAATTAGTTAAAATTTATTATTAATTTTATTCTGGTTTTATTAAGAGGGAAAATGATATAAAATATCTTTAAATCATCATTCAATATGATTAAATTTCATAAACAAAATATAAAAAATATTCAACAAGTTTCTATTTGCAGTACATGTCAGTGCACCCAAAATTATTTCTCTAATCTTTATTTGCGTGGCATTGTAAAAACTTTAAAGTTTTTTTAAATTTAAATTGAAAAATTTGTAAAATTTTACGTTTTTAAAAATGTGTTAATTTAAAGCTCTTTAGATTAATCTTAATCATTAAAAATTTTTTTGGGAAAAAAATTAGCCTTTTTATCTTATTTCTTCAAAATTTAGATTTAATAAAATAAAGAAAATGAAATGAGAATACAGACTTTGGATGAAAAAATTGCACTTTGGTTTCGTTCTTATAAATAAAACAAATAGAAAAAAACATTTTTTGCTAGTGAACAGAAATATTTGAGTAAATATTTTTCCTTCTAATCATTTCACTATTTTAAGAAATCCACGTTTAGTTTAAGCGAAAAACTCTGGAAAAAATACATTTTAATCATTTCAGATTTAAAAATCAAATTTATTTTTTCGAATTTATGATAAACAAATTTATTAAATAATAATAAAATTTTAAAAAACAATTCTTAAAACATTTTAAAAAGAATATTAATGCAATTTTTTATATTTATGATGATAATCATTTTTAAATTATTATCATCATAAAATATAAAGTTTTATGTAAATTTTTATATGTTTGCATGAATTTGTTTTATGTTTGTATAAATTATGTTTAATTAAGTGTTTATATACTAATAATATCACTCTAGTACTTCAAACTTGAAATTTCCGATTCCCAATTGGAACAAAATCCATCGAAATCCTATTGAAATTACAAAAAGTTCATCTTTCCAAATAAATTTAAATTTTTTGTAATGCTATATTACTACTGAGAGCATTTTAGAAAAATTAATTCCCTGACTAGTATTTAATTCAAATAGGCGTTACAGTAATTGAAAAACAGCTCAAAAATGCAGCAAAGTAATAAAACAGTGATTTTGTCTTTCAATAAAGGTAGGAATATTGTTATCTATGATTATATAATTGATTATATAATTGATTAGCTTCAAATGGTTCCTTTAAAGTAAGTTGAATATCGAAAGCACTAAAGAAAATTTAAAATTTAATAAATGAATAATGTAAATAATATATATATATATATATATATATATATATATATATATATATATATATATATATATATATATATATATATATATATATATATATATATATATATTTTAATAACGGCGGACACTTGGGTGACTAACCCTTCGCCACAACAAGGCCGGAAACTGCTACTCATTTGTCGTTACCCAGCGGGCACCTGTTAACCAAGTCACGGAGGCGAGTAGCATTACCCGCGTCATACCACCACAGACCCGTTTATAGGGCGGGCCACATTCATACATCAACACACAAGAAAGGACAGAGTAACACAGAGAGATAGTAACACCCATGCCCGAACCGGGATTCGAACCCGGGTACCACAGCTCAAGAGTCAGGAACGCTAACCACTCAGCAATTGGTCGGCTTAAATATTAGTTACTTTTTTTATCCAATGGCGGGCACACAAGGGTGGCTGAACCCTATGCCACAACAAGGCCAGAAATTGCTTCTCATTTGTCGTTACCAAGCGGGCACCTGTGAAACAAGTCACGGAGGCGAGTAGCGTTACCCGCACCATACCACCACAAACCCGTTTATAGGGTAGGTCACACTCATACCACAACATACACACATCACAGAAGAGAGGACAGAGAAGGAAAGAAACATCCATACCCGAACCGGGATGGGAACCCGGGACCCACAGCTCAAGAGTCAGGAATGCTAACCACTCAGCCACTGGTCGGCGTAAATAATACATAAATGATAATTTAATTGATGGTCGCAACTTTTCTGTATGCCTTCAGAGCCATTTATTTTGAGTTCTTCTCCCCACTTCCGTCATTTTTCTTTTAAATCTGCAGAAAACATCTGTGCATCTTTAATAACACATTACTGTATAAAAGAATTGATAACGTTATTTTGTTTAAATTTTTCAATATTTCTTTACAATGGAGTTCATTTCCAAGAAACGCTAAGTATTAAAAGTTAAAACTTTTATAAGATTTCTTAGAATATAATTCATGGCAAAAAAATTTTTGAAAGTTAAACTTTATTAAAACATTTTTGTACTTCATAATTATAATTAGTAAGCCAAATTCTTCTGGATTATTGCATTTACATGTCAATTGATCTTTAGAATAATAAATTATCTAAAAAACCATTTTAATATTGTTATTTTTTGTATTTTTATGATTTGATCTGTAAAATTCTATAGTTAATTGTTTTAATTAAGTAAAATTTTCAGTATATCTTGTTTCCGAAATGTGAATCTTAATGTTTTATAATAAAATTTATATAAAAAATGATAAAACATAGAAGTACTTTTCATTAATCATTTTATAGAAAATTGCCATTATTAGAAGATAACATAGAAATTACAGTAATCTGCATGTAACTCTGGCTACAAAAATTATAATATATACATCTTAAAAATGAATATTATACATGTACAATATTATTTAATTTATAATGGATGAGTAGCCCTTTTTAGCCCTTTTACATAAGATGCATCTTACTATTTTTGTTTGTATACATATATATATATATATATATATATATATATATATATATATATATATATATATATATATATATATATATATATATATATATATATACATACATACATAAGCCTTGTAATTTGTAGAATATAACAGAGATAGAATCTTTAAGTACAATAAATATTAGTATTGTTGTTGTAGTGTTGTCTTAAAGTATACAAGACAAGGTCCACTCACTTTCAGAAAATAAAAACAAGTGTAGGAGTCATATAAGTCTTCAATGCCAGGCACTCAAAAATATGTAACGGTTCATTTTGTCATTTAGGACAATTTGGATATATTTTGAGATCTCTCTCGAAAGTAAGTCCTTTCAGGTGGCCACTGAAGAAACGGGAAAGTGTAGTCTGAACATATCTATCGCAATCAATAGCAAGAGATCTTCCAGGACAATCAGCTTGATACCATGGATGACTCCGGGGAATGAGCCAAGTTTGCCTGTCTTCTAATGGAATACAGTTCAAGATATATCAGTGAATTAGCAACTGGTAAAGGTTCTTCAGAACCTTCCTTCACTAGAACGTCTGCCATTGCATTCCCCACATCTCAACATGCGAAGGAGTCCATTGAAAGTGCACTTTACAAAGTGACGAGATATGCTTAAGTTTGCTAAGAACTGTGATTCCGACCTTATCATCAACTCTTCGCCAATTAGAGAGATATTGGATGGCACTACGACTGTCATACAGACAAAAACCACACTGCCTTAATATCTGTATAGGACTCTCAGTCCCTCTTCGATGGCTATAAGCTAACTCTTGAAAACCCGATTGAAGTCAAGATTTCTTCTCTTTAGTTTGTCAATTCCATTTGTGAATTTGATAACAGTACCGTTGCCGGAACGAGAGTTTTCACGTTTACTCCTATCAGTATAAAAATAAGGGTAGCTTCAGCGAAAACCGCGTTAACAGTTTCCATGGGGCAGATTAAAGCAACAGAGCCGGAATATCTTTTTTCTTGGAGATTCGAGACGAAAGTTCCATGTAAAACCCGACTCTAGGGAGTTCCTCAGAGGAATCTATACATTGTTTCAAGGAGAATGCTGCTCAACATTACAGTCAATTAAACCAGCCTACTCAATTTTACTAAAAAGGTTACTTTTCTTAAGTATTTGGATGGTATTGCTGTGTGCAGGAATTCTGAAGTTCAATTTTGGGAGCCGTAACTGAAAAATTTATTACATTTTACAAGGCTTGCATTTCTTCTTAGACGGATGGGATGAAGGTCTGTTTCATACAATGCAATTTCATTTGAACAACTGATGTGTAAGCCAGAAATAATGCGAGAAGCGCTAAGTTGGACTGTCTCCAATTTCTGCAAACTGGTGGAGGAGGCACAACAATAAATGGGGATATCATCTTCCAAAATAGGCCGAGTGAGAACTGGATAGGTAGTTCTCAAAGTACAAGCATTAGCTCCCCATTCATGTCCCGAGGTATACTTTAAAATAATTAGTCTCTTTCTACTCTTAAGAACCAGTGCCTCCAAATGTTTGTTACTAGTAATCTCTGGTTCCAGAACGAAGCCCAAATATTTGGGATGTTTTTCATACGTAAGAGGTAAATTATTCATAAAAACATTTGGATTATAATTATACATCCGCCTATTGTTGGTAAAAAAACTAACAATAGGTTTAGTTGGATTAATATTTTGTCACTTTCTACCTCTTAAAAAACCATTGCCTCTAAATGTTTGTTACTAGAAATCTCTGGATCCAGAATGAAGTCCAATTAATTGGGCTGTTTTCATACGTAAGAGGTAAATTATTCATAAAAACATTTGTGTTAATTATACATCCTTTTAATGTTGGTAAAAAAACTAAGAATAGATTATTTGGATTAAAACTTGATTTGTGGTTTTTCGAGAATTTACATACGTCTTCAAGGGTAAAATTGATGTCAGTCTCAGTTTCACTCGCATCAGAGCCAGAGCACCAAAATCATCTGCGAAAAAGCCGATATCAGAATTCTCTCTCCTTGATATAATTTTCTCAATCTCAACCAAATGCAAACAGAAAAGAATGGGGCTCGATAAAGAAACTTGGGGAATGCTTTGACTCAATTTATAGGTCTTTGACACAGTGGAATTATGCTTCGCTTTTATCAGACTATTTCTCAAGAAATCTGCATTCCATGTCAAGGCTTTACCTTTGACATCAAAATCTTCGTAGAGTTTAATAATTTATGTTTCCAGACACGGTCAAAAGCCTTTGATGAATCCAGAAGTAAAGTCACAGTATGATTGGTAAGTCACATATTTTGGGCATCACTTATCTTCTGATATAGATAAATTAATTGATCAGTGGTGCTATGACTTTTTCTGAAACTATATTGTTCTTTTGGTAGAAGATTATGGATATCTAGGTAGAAGAGCAACCACCCCATAATCATTTTTTCATGACTTTACATGAAATGGTGGTTAGAGCAATAGGTTTATAGCACCCAGGAGAAACATCCACTTGACCAGAATTCCTAAAAGGTATGATTGTATCCATCATCAATGGATGTCAAGATGTTTCACCATCTGGCCATGGATGCTATCAGGTCTAAAAGTTTTGGTCAAGTCGAGATTGTTATGTACCATCTACAATTCATGGATGGAAAAGGGCTTAAAGAAAAGAGGATTTCCCAAGATAACACTATAACAAACATGGACGAGATCTTTAGACATTTTTCTACTTTAAAAATAATCTTATCTCACCCAGAACTAAACTTTTGTAAAAGTCAGCTCACACTTATCTTTCAGTAATGTGTCCCGAGGAGATCAAACGCAGCTTTTTCTTCTTTAGAGATATAAAAGATTAATGTGAAAGATATTGCTGACACTTATCCCAAATATTGTTAGAATTTAATAGTAACAAAGAGTATTTGATGGTAAGTCTTAAAATATATTAATGAATAAATCAAGTTGTCGCAAGAAATTTATAATGCGTTGTAATTCACTGACTAGCTGGATGAAATTGTTAAGCAAATACCATTTCATCACACAATAGGAAAGAATTGATTTATAATCTACAAGTTGTACTCTTGCAACTAAAACCAGACAATAATAATCACAAAATAAAATCGAAATTTTTATAAGAGCTCAAATAAAATCAAACAAAATTTCAGTGCAAAATTATTTTTTCATCCTCAATAATGCTTTACATTTATTGAAAAAATAATATAATCTCACCTAGAACTGAATTTTCTTTATTGAATATTATTTAAAAACATCATATTTATTTCATTTAAAAAAACAGGAGAAAATTTCTGGAATAAAAGAATGAGTTATGCCATTTAAATTTTCTTGATGCTCATTATTCAGTTTTCCATTCAGTTTCCAACAACAATTTTCACAGCTGAGGCCATTCTCATGGCATATAAATGAACTCGAAATTATTCACATCTGTTCTAAATTTATTCGCTAAGCAAATGAGGAAAAAGCAAAAAGTGGCATAAATAAACATTACCATAACTGATTTATAGCATTCGTAAATACTACAAATTCTGACATGGGCGCATGCTAGAGTGTATTTTTTTTTTTATGGCCAAGTAAAATTTTTTTCTTCCAAATAGTAGAGTTTTATTACAACATTGTTCAACGAAACTTTAGTTTTTCTTTGCTTAAGATTTTTTAAAAATTCATTTTAAAATGCATTCGTATATAATTCCCTAACGAATAATTTACAAAAATATTCTTGCTTTACGAATGAAAGTTTTTGAAAGAATAAAGCAAAATTGATTAGAAATGAATTTCTCGGAAATAAAGAACATGGGAATCTGTTAATATTTCGCACTTGATATAGTTAATCAAATAATATTTGGAATACCAGTAAAGCAGTAAAAAACATACAAGTAATCGTTTTCATTAAGAATAACTAGTACACATTTGCAATACAGGTTAAGAAATAATTATAAATATCAATTAATTTTTAAATAACTATGCTGCAATTATTACATTTTTAATATTTTCCTATGAAAAACAGATATTGTTAGCAATTTTATTCACCTAATTTATTCCTTAAAAGCAATAATAATGTGTGCAGCTAAATTACGACCGCAAAATAACTAAAATATTTTATTTATAGAAGTACATATAAAAGTTATATGTACATATGAAATATAAAAGTATATATATATATATATATATATATATATATATATATATATATATATATATATATATATATATATATATATATATATATATATATATATATATATATATATATATATGATACCATCAGACTTCCACGTCTACAAAAATGACTAAATAAATAGAAATAAATTATCTTACAACTAACTAACGACTTTGAGTATTAATTGCATGAACATAATGCAAAAAATTTTCTGTTTTAAATTTTTTCATTTAACAAACTTTAAATATCTTTTTATAATGCAACAAAACGAAGTTGTATACAAAAGTCCTTCACTGTTCTTGAGATTCCTAAAATATCTTCTTGGAAGCCAAGATTTTACAAACCTGTTCTCCAATCAAACTCGGATTCTGGTGGTTTCTTTTTCTCATTGTCTAAAACTATTCACAAATTTAAGCAGTTAGCATTTCATTCCTTAAAAATAAAATCAATCCGTGAATTTTGAAGCGGAATAATATGCCATCTGTTTATTTTTCACACACGCACACACTATTATTTTGGTTTTTAATATAGAATGTTTTCTTGCCTTCCACACAAGAAATTTCTTTAAGGTAATAAATAGGTAGGATTACGTATATATATTCGCAGTTAGATTGGTATAATTTGTGTAATACTGCTTCTGTGGACAGGATTTCTCATGAGGCTTCATCTTTGTTAGAGAAGTACAATAAATAACAGAATATTTTTGAAGCCTGAATGCAGAATTAGAAAAGGTAAACAGGATTTTATAATTTCATAATATGTTGTTAGCAAGTTGTAGGTATTCAAATACATTTTTTGATTCGACACCAAACAATTATTTTAGTTCCGTTAGCTGAAACCGTTAAAAGCGTGTCATTTTAACATTTATTTCGGTATAAAATTTTAACTCATCAGTTTTAATTCATTTAAAATTGAAGAAAAAGGGAAAAATATTTATCTTTAGAAAGTATTCTTTGTTTTTTTCAGAAAAATCAAAGCCTTAAAGACCAGAAGAGATTTGCAATAAAGTATAAAAAGGTATCATCGCAAATTTGTAAAACAATATTTACGATAGTATATATAAATATAAGTGCAAAACCGGATGATTCTTATTATTTATCATATTGTGCTACTTTTTAACAAGTACACGTATGATAACAGTTTTTGATTTATATCCTTAACAGGGGATCATTGAACATTTGTAATCAATACAAGCATATTGTATGTGTGCATGCAATGCTTAATAAATAGTTTATAGAATAATCACCATGTTTTCCTACTCCAATAAATTTCGAAGAAGAAATATAGATAAATATTTTTAGAGGATGTTGGTATATTGAAGATAGACTTTTGTAATCAAGGTCAAAAATTGTCCCATAAAACAGTTTTTCAGAATTTATTCTAGATTTTCATCCATCATTTTCATTTAAAAATAGATCCCTATACTTTTCATTTATATGAAAAGATATTTATTGCGTATTGTTTAGATTACAGCGTTTATTCATAGATACAAAATTGGTATCAAAAATCCAGTTAAGGGAAAAAAACCGTTTTCCCTCGAAATTACATTTGGCTACAGATGTCATTGAAGAAATGTCTACTCTGTTTTGTACAATGGCTTGAAGCTAATTTCCAGATTTCAACGTCTTTTTACAGAAACTGCGAGTTATTCGTGTAATGAAAAGCTTTAGTTGTAGTTGTTGATATTCATGAAGCAGAATTGATAGATATCAAGAACACTTTGTCTTATATTATTCAGGAAATATATATTCATGCTCTTCAAATATCTTACTCTCAAATTCTTTTCTAGGTTGCATCTTTTTTCGAGATTAAGAACCATGGAATGAATGTTGCTTGAAGTGCATTAAAAATCTCAGAGTAAAAATAAAAAAGGAAGGAAAAAAAAAACACGATGCCCGAATAAAAAACTGTTGAATATTCCAACATTTCCATCGAAATATTACAATGTAAAAGAAATTTCAAAAACTAAAATTAGTATTGAAAAAGTAGTAAAAACGCACCACTAAATTCATGGGTTGGGAAAGGCAACAGTAGTCGTCTATCAAAAATAAGTGATGAATGGAATTTTTTTTGATGCTTGTTCGAAAACGCAATTCATTAAAATGTAATCATTTTTTCTTTAAACAGAACACAATTAAAAGGATTGAATACAACTCATAATTTCAACTACTAGAAAAATTTATTGGATTATAAATAGTGACAATCATAAGGAAAATGCATTTGGATATTATGATGTAGATCAACTCTTATCGACTATAACTAAAATTACTGAAATTAATGAATTAATACTGGAGTGAATGAATGAAACATGCGATATATCGGAGGAAAGAAGAGGCACGCTTTCCATTGTTTACTTTTGCAAAATAAAAAAGAAACAACAAGAAAAAAGAAAATACAAAATTTACAAGTAATGTCATTTGGGTGTAATGTCATTTTCCAACATTTCTGATTTTGAAAATGACGAAAATTGTCATTCATCTCACTGTCCTCTCTATCACACATATTCGACAAGCATATATGTATAAAATGTTGTGAAAATGGATGCAAACTAATAAAAAAGTTACGAACAGCTGGAAAAGAAATAAATAATAAGTGCATCGTATAGAACTAGCAACAGTTTCCCTTGTTCCAAGAAATATTACCCTTGTTCTTTGAAATATGTAACTCCATCGTAAACAAAGTTAAGGACTTATTATTGCATTCAAAAGCCCTGGGTCTAGCTTTACTAATTGTAGCATACTACAGAAAAGGCATACTTTAAAAAGGCGTGTATATATGCCCAGCGGCAGGCGAGGGCTAACATTCAATTTCGTTTTCGAACAATTTCATTGAAAATTTTAAAATATTAATCAAACACTTGAAATAACCTTTGTTATGAGGATCAATTAAATAATAAATACAATGAGCACTAACCACCAAGTTCTCTTTAATCTGAATTACTGAATAACATTTTCATTCTTGAAAACATAATTTAGCATTAATATATTACCATTGAAAAGTTTAAAATTAAAGAGATCTTGTTATTAATTCTAATTACTACATTTTAATAAATGATATAAATCTTAATAAAATTTAAAAAACTGCTCTTTTTCCATACTTTTTTATTTGAAAGTTTGTTTTGTAATCATCTGATCATTAGCTATGTTTAAAAGGTTAGGATCATTAAGCAATTTATACTTGAATGTGCATTAAAATGTCAAATCATTAAATTATGGTAATTAAAATATAAGAAACATATGCTATAGTTTAAATATTTCAAACATTTTATTAGTAGCTCAAATATTCATTTAGAAGTTTTTGTTTAGGTCACAAATATTTAATTTTAAAAAATATTTAAAGTGTTAAAAAATTGCACATTTAAAATCTATTGTTTTTCAGATTTGATTTGTTGCTCTAAGGTCATCATTCATTATATTTCAGAATTAGGGTGTGCATACTCAAAAGTGAAATTTTAGGAATAAAGCAATTATGCATGTTAATTTATTTTTTTAAAAAAGCAGTTACTTCTTCAAAAATACATTAATGTCATACCCTGATTAATAATTTGAGGAAATAAATTTTGCTTAACCAAATGCTTTTAGTGATTTTATCCATTATTAGAAAACAAATTTCTGGGAAGAATGAAAGAGGTGTATAATATATAGTGAGAAAGTATTTTTTATTTTGTAATATTTTGTTTGTTGAAATTATATAGAAAGTTAATACAAAATCAAAAGTATATATTTTATGTTTTTTTAAAAATAATATAGTTTATAATTAAAAATACAAAAGTACAGTATTTTATATTAATAACTTTTAAAGAATATTTATTCTTTATAATTGACTTCCTAAGAGTCAAATAGTATTTTTAACAAAAAATGTAGGAAAACTGAAGAAAAAACGAAGTATTAAACTGAACACTGTAAACTTTTTTTAAATAACAAAAGTATTGATAAACTCTAAATACAAGAGAGTATAGAATATAATAGTAAATATAGTTGTAATGTAGTAAGAATTAGTTTCAAAAATTACTTAAAAACCTTTCTTACAATAAAAAGTCAAGTATAAAGAATCAATCAAAAATAATTTCAATTTATTAATTTGTTGGACATTAATATAAGCATTGATAGAATCAAAACAGAGAATATTTTCATAATTAAGATTTATTAATATTTCCATATATTAAACTTTTTAAATAATTTTCTAGTAGAATTCATAACAAAGAAATCAAACTTTCAAAAAATAAATAAAATAAAACAATAGAAACAATGTTTACAACATATTTAATTTTAAATTATATAAATTCAAAAGTAAATTTAACTGTTTGTAATGCATGAAGAGTAATCTCATGTTATGAGAAAAAAATATGTAAATATATAATATGGGTTCTGTTAAGTTCTATAACAATTTGAACTGCACACTAGCCCGAGTGTGAGCACACGCAAATTCTAACTGCCAAGCAGATGTGCGACTTGGCTGCCCAAAAACGGATGATGGCACTGAAAGGACTTACGCTGGCCAAGATGTTCAGCAAACAATGACTTTCATTTATAGTACTGGACATCCATGCTGTTATCAAGTACTGCATTTTCATTTAATGGATTAAATGTTTTTTCTTTAAAAATGTGTAGTTCTTTTCTCCAATTTCAACATACAATAATTAAAATAGATGATTTCTTTGAAAGATCCAATTAGTCAAATTTCTGATGACCCGAATAATGTCTGGTTCCAATTCATTAGGATAATAGGAGTTCTACTGAAGTAAAATATTTTATCTGTATCTTACATCGTATTTCCTTGTTTGATCATTAAGAAACAATTCTATTTTATTTTGCCCAAATTATCACATAAGTGCTAACATTAACGCAAAAAATATTCTTACAAATGCCTGTGTCTGAAACATGATACAAATTTAACTTTTAAAACGAATGGTGAAAGAATTCACTTAACTGGTCTCATCTGCAGAAAGTGAAATGTTTGCCAAGGTATAAGTGAATATATTTACCATGCGAATATGTATTAAGTATTAATTTATGTCTCATTTTATTATAAGCATATATGGATATGCATGTATTCTTAAAAGAATGATCATTAAATGGTTTTCTTTAAAATTTGGTCATCAAAACGAGAAACATTTCCATACTGACATGAAAATATAAATTTCAAACAAGAATTGGAACAACAAAAAAGCCAGAACAATATAAGTAAACATTTAATTTTTTAAAGCATTTAGCCTCCATCAGAAGACATTTTAATACTAGAAAAGGAAATATTTTCATTCTATACAACTACGAAATTTGCAAAGAAACCTCAATTTTCTATGTATTTCCCGGCGTATTAACAAACTTCGGCTGGCCTTTAGCCTTGCTTTTGAGATTAATGGGTTTTGGGGGACCTTCACTTTCTTCTGGAGCTGATGTTGGAGAGTAGCCAGCCTATAAACAAGAATAAGAAGAAGGATTATCTAATTATATATAATAATAATAATAATAATAATAATATATATATATATATATATATATATATATATATATATATATATATATATATATATATATATATATATATAGATAATGCTTATTTATAATATTTACTTTTTTAAATAAAACAGGGTATGTCTTATACGTTGCACTGCATCTATTACGGAATCAGGAAGAGGACGTAAAAAAATATATAATTCAAAGAAAGTAGTTAAATCATTTAAGAAGAGTGTTATTGGTATTGTTTTGGATGTTATATTTGATGGTCAATTATTTGTGCGAGAAAACAGATGCTGATTTAGAAGGCTTCAAGCGACTCTCTCTCTCCGGAAATGAATGACTAAGTACTCCCCAATGTACTCTTTCCCATACAGATTGAGTATTTACAGAAGATATTAGTTTTTTTTTTGTATGATATTATATTTAAAAATACTGTAAATTCATCGTTATGATCAGATCAGAAATAATACTTAAAAAATTTACATAAAAAGTGTATGTCTTCTAAGCAGATATGCCGTCAAATAGGGCTGTTAAAAAATAAATACTTTGTAGTCATAATCTTTAATTGTAATCAACTGTTTCTATAAATGCTTACTTAAATCTCTTCTTTTTAATTATTAATAATGAAAATACTTTTTATTTAATTGTTATCCTGTCCAACAGTAAATTGTTATGTTCATGTTAGATTTATGATTACATGCCAACAAAGTTCAATGGTGTTTATTTATTATTTATGGAAACAGTTTCAAAGAGCACGTGTTAGAATTCGAACACGTGCGACTTTTTAGATCTCCTGCAGCTGCAACCAAGTGTCGGCAAACAAGCACTTTGCTTAAGCCGCCTAGAATTCTTTACTTTCGAAGTCCCAAAGAAAAAGATAGCCCAGTGTCCCACAGGCAGGGTCAAAATATACTGTTGAAAATGAACTCATATATTTTTCTTGGATGTTGATGGAAATCTTCCCCCGGAATAGCTCGTACCTTCCAAGGGTGTAGGAATGCTGTATGCAAAAAACAATCATTTTAACTTAAATGTGTGACATTAGAAGGAAGTATAATAAGTGCATATACGGTCGGATATAAATGTAAGAAACCCACATATTCCGGAAATTTCGGATACATAGCAGTGCAGGCGTATCCCGGACTGACCATTTAGGTCAACGAGTTTGGAATACTCGCCCATTAACAGAGCCCTCGTAATTTTGAACCATAGCTAGGTGACGAGGTTACACCAGAGCTGGAATCCTCCTCTCCACATCCACGCCACACCAAACAAAAATAATAATAATTTCACTGACAAAAGGGTAGGCCGCGGTGACCTGGTTGGTTAGGGCGTCGTTCAGTGGGTACTGAGTCCGAATCCCAGCTTAGAGACTAGAGCTCAACTCTGGGTGCTAGGTACGGGTGGAAAATATCAATACGTGGTACTGCACTTGGATATGCCTGAACGCAGGAGGGAGCTCGTTGCAATTTATATTAATTACATAGTTTATGCCGACCAACTTGTCTAGTGGTAAGCGTACCTGACTGCGGATAAGGAGGTCCCGGGTTTGAATCCCGGTACCGGCATGGATGTACTTTCTCTATCTATCTATCTATCCTGCCTTTGTCCTTTCCTTGTATGAATGAGGTGTGAATGGTTGCCTACCCTATAAACGGGTCTCTATGGCATGTGTGTAGAGCAAAGTCGTACTTTCTCCTTCATGGTGCTCTGATTAAAACGAAAGACACTCCCAATCGACTTAATTCGCATAACATAGCGAGCTCGGCTTGAACAAGTGTCATTAATAAATAATAAACAACAACAACATAGTTTATAGTCAATTCATGTTTTTCTCTCGTAATTGTAAGAGAACCATGTTTTTCAGATCGGGTCGATTTAATCTGCCACAAGAATTGGTTGTTATTTCTTTTATGTTTTTAAATATTTTTTAACTTTTCAACTGCATATTCCTTTAGACTGTCAGTGTCTTTGCTGGAACCGATTGAGTTCAGTTTTTCGGCTGTAAGAATTTTTCTTCAGCTGCAACAATCAAGCATAAGACAGCTCTTTATAAAATACAAGTGTAGCCACCATTTAACGGTTTAATTTGTTCTTTATGTTAGTTTTATTTAAATTATTTTTGCAATTAAAATATACCTCGCAAATAATCCTATGCGATGAAACATTAATCTCAAGATTTCGAAAAGAAAGTTAACTTTTTGTTTCGATTTTAATTAAATATAAACCGCAGAACAATTTCGAACGGTTTGGTTTCAATTTGGTGAAATTTACAGCATTTTCCTTAGTGGACGAAAGAGTTTATGCACGTATCCCCAAGTCTTACAAATTGCAAACATTTCTAGTTTTGGCCAACACATTTTAAAACTTGAAAAACGCGCCATAAAGTGAAATAAATTTGATTGGTCAAATATAATTCGATTTTTCGCTCCGTCTTATATGGGAATCTAAAAGACGGAAAAGAAAAGTAGCAAGCTAAGATTGTATTCTTTCATAATAGCAATGATACAAATTCAATTCAAATGTGAGAAACATTTAAAAAATGTTTTGTCACTATTTTATCATCAGCCTTCCACAAAATTAAAAATACTATTAAAAGCTTTCGATTTTTTTTTTGTTTTAATTTTCATTGTAATTGGCTTTGTGTATGGAACTACTTAATTTTAAAAGTAACATTTAAAAAAGTAAATGTATTAAAATTTTCAAACAAGATAAATAACTTCTGATTGGTTTTTTTAATTTAATTAAATATGTTTGAGGCAAATAAAATGAAAAAAAATTCTTTAATTACATTGAGAATTATTATTATGTTATTTCATTTATTTGTTTTATTTTTTTTATTTTATTTTATTTATTTATTTATTTTTTTTGTTTCAATGAATTTGGGTAGTTTAAGGAAACCCAACCTTTTCATTAAATCAAATAAAAAAAATACTGTGAGAATTATCGGTGAAATTTGTAAATATCTTTATCATTTTATAAAGCTGGCAGTGAATGCAATTTTAAAGTAAAACTAATTGCACAAAAATATTTTTAGAAAGCTCACATTTAATAATAATTTTTTAATAGAATTCGGCCTTAAGTGATTATTTATTTGTTTATTATTTGGCATAGGCTTAAGTGATTATTTGTTATAGGGGGCCTATATCAAATACCGTAATTTAAAAAAATAGTACAAACTATTAATTTAAAATCCTATTAATAAATGAAATTTTCAAAAATTTAAATCGTCCTCCTCGATTTAAACTAACCATAAATTGTATGCTTAGTCTTGTTTTTTTTTTCTTTTTTCTCATTTGGCTTTTTCTTCTATTCTACTGTCAAGATGTTAATAAATTCAATTAATAGAAAATGGCTTCTTTAACCGAAGTTTTGGTTTTCATATAAGAAATCGTTTTATTAACAAAATGAACTTCGACAATATTCTCAGATGTTCGATGGTGTACTTCGTCTTATTTGCTGCTGCTCGGAGAATGCTGTTTGGAGATAGGGAGTAAATTTGTCGATTTACGATGCCGTCTTAATACAATGCGACGTAGATGAAACATTATCTGACGTCAAGGATATTTTAAACCAATAAAGTGGCGTAATCATGACCACAACTGGAACGAAAGAATTTTTTTACAGTTAAAAAAATCTATGTAGAAAATAATTCACCAAGGATTATTTTAAATTCATAATAACACTAATAATAATTATAGATTTTACATCAGATAGATTGTGCTGCTCCTACAGTTCAATGTTCGACCCAACAGACAAATCAGATGCGCTGTTAAATTTGAAGATTTTGTTTTGAGAAAAGAATGATGAAAATAAAGTATATCCAACATTATTTGAATGGTTTTTCATGACTTGTCCAATGTCTATTTCTGTAGTAGCGGTTAATAATTTTTTTTTAATTTGTTTTCTTTTTCCATAATTTTATTTTCTCGCTTTATTGAACGCATTCTAAATAAGCTGAATTTTCAATTTGTTCACCCGTTGATGAAATCAGATATAATCAGAGTAGTTAATAGAGGGCAATGATAATATCACCTAAAATGAGAGAAAAAGTGGCTAGAAGAACCAAAATTATTTGAAAAACATCTTTATCTAAAATATCAAAACTCTTGCCGACAATCATTAAAAATATGTAAATAAAGAGAAGGAAAATAATATTAGGTAGGGAAAAGGAAATCCATTGTTTTTTTCGGTAGTGATTGATAAAACTCCAGGGGTTTAGTAGCTTCATCCCGCTTCATTTTCCTTCATAGGGTTGCTGGAGCTCCATGGATAGAAGAGGTGTCCACATAAATCTGTGAAGTCCAAAATGCCCCCGCTTGTGTGGCGTGGATGTGAAGAGGAGGGTGCCTGCTCAGCTATGACCTCGTCACCTGGCTGCGTCCTAGAATTACGAGGCTCTGTGTGATGTGCGAATATTCCGAAACCGTTAACCTTAAAGTAAAGTCTGGGACTCATCTGCACCGCTATATATGTATGGAGCGATCGATACCCTGTGAAATATTGATCAAATAATTTCAGATTTATAATCAATGGAACGATGACATTTTGTACTAAAAAATCTTTTTTATGTTTTTCTCTTAGGCCATTCAGTTGTAAGTAACAAGTTACAGAGTGTTAACAAATTACCAAATAAAATAACCAAAAGTATTATAAGCAATCATAATTTTCTATATCAGAAAACACATATAACGAGCTCAGTGGCTCAGTAGCTTCACGCCGCTTCTTGTAAGCTCAGCAAAGTGAAGCATCATTTGCCGCGGGCAGTGGTTGGGAGGGTGACCACGGTGTACTCTCCTTCACTGGGTTGCTGGAACTCCGTGGGTTGGGGACGTGTCCACGTTAATATGTGACGTCCAAAGTCCGTCCGCTATTGTGGCGTGGATGTGGAGAGGAGGGTGCCAGCTCAGGTGTGGTCTCGTCACCTGATCGTGGTTCAAAATGACGAGGCACCTTAAAAAGAGCAAATTCGTACCTTCACCTTCGTGGTGCTCTGATCTAAACGAAAGACGCTCCCTATTGACTTAATTCGCATTGCCAAAGGCATAGCGAGCTTGTCTTGTCCAAGTGTCATAAGCAACAACAACAACTCATATAACACACATTTAATTTTCTCACAGATGAAATTCCAAATAACTTTAATTTTTTTTAATTCTTATTTTATCTAAAATGAGAAAGATTTTCTAGATTAGATTTTGTAATCTTTACGTAGAAATTTAAAAAATGAATGACTTGACTATCTTTATAAAAAAAATTATTCCATTACCTTCAGTGGAAATTCCTTTCAAAAAGAAATTAACAAATTAATTTTACTTTTTTAATATTTCAGTGTATAATAACTATACTTTAAATATGACTACACTTATTAAATAATATGATAGCTTTATATGAATAAATTATAATACAGGGAACAAATGTTTTTTTTTTTTTTTTTTTTTTGCACATCATGAGAGTACTAGAGAAAACATTTTAGGGTATAAATTCTGATATGAATCTAAATACTTTAATTTTTATTAGGTGAGAAGAAACTTTACTACCACAATATGATTTATCAGAAATAAATCATATTGTGACAGTAAAGTAGTAATTAAAATCATAAATAAGCAATTTTTAAAGAAGAGCTACGAGACGAAAATTAACGTTTTCGAAGATAAGTAAAATGTTCCTTC
The DNA here is from genome assembly GCA_037975125.1 of Latrodectus hesperus. NCBI lineage: Eukaryota > Metazoa > Arthropoda > Arachnida > Araneae > Theridiidae > Latrodectus > Latrodectus hesperus. The sequence goes on along the minus strand of CM075858.1, from coordinate 14,295,119 downwards.
TTTATTAATTTATGCTTTCAAAAGTATGTTGCATATTTATCATTTTTAATCAACACTGTTTAAAAAGTTGATGATTAATACAAACAAAATTAAGCAAGCCTTTTCATTTTGTGATAATCAACTAAAACAATGCCTATAAATGTGAGTTTACAAAAGTGCATTTTTTTAAATATTTAAGACTTTTAATTATTTGTGCATAGAAACAGTATCTTCACACAAAAAATTTATAGTACAAAACATGCAAGAATTCGAAAAGCATGTTTGCATATTATATAAGTATCAATATATATATATATATATATATATATATATATATATATATATATATCGAACATTTTAAAAAATCTAAGTTTTATAACAAAAATCAAATTTTAGTAATAATTCCTTCACATGATAAACTTTTTTCAGATTTTGTTGTTGTCGTGTGCCAGTTAGGCTGGTATTATGGGGTGCGCTGTTCCACTTTTCAAACTGAAGCATTTTTAGGTGTGAAGTCCGACTTCCTCAGTACACTCATGTCATAGGTACCCGTTTATAGGGTAGGCAACCATTCATAACCCATTTATACAATGAAAGGACAAAGACGGGATAGATAGAAAGAGAAAATACATCTATGCCCGAAACGGGATTTGAACCCAGGACCTTCCAATCCGCAGTCAGGCACACTGACTCTTTTTTTCAGATGATTTATTCATCTGAAATTAAATCCTAGTTAGCATATTAACTAAAAATTAAATAGGAATCAAAAATTGGAGTCATTAAAAGTAATACTATATTTTACTAAAATCGAAAATAAAATGAATAAATATTGAATTTTTTTTGTTTTATGTAAGGTGGCCTCGAAAGATTTTACTGTTATTTTTATATTTCCAATTATGATAAATTTGTGTTATTAAAAAAACTAGATATTAGACATATTCAAACTGATCAATATATTATTGTTAGTGGAATTAATAGTAAATAATATGTGACTAGCAGGCCAAGCCACAGCCATGAGAGCCAAATTTCGAAGGCCGTAGTTCTCAAGAGAAAATGCTTACTCAGATTTCCAGGATAGCCGAGATTTAATAAACGTTATTTATTTTATTTTGAACACAATATATACAATTTATTTTGCTTTGTTTAAAACTATTCTGCACCACGAAATCTAGTTTTACGAATGCATCAGTAAAAACAAATCGATTGAGTTATGGAGCACTTGAAACTACCATTTAGTTACGGCTGCTGATAAATATAAGTTGGAAATCATTTCATCCGTTTTCAATGCATTTCAACAATAGGCGTATTGATAAAAGCTTAAATATCTTCGACATTCACGCATGCACACGCAAACATAGTGCATAATAACAATACTTATATTATTATATTCGAAAAATATAGTAATTAAGGTTAATTTGTTTTAAATAAAAATGCAGTGATTGGAGAAAGAATTGGGGATTTGACGGCTTGCACAAGTTTTTATGCTCTCAGTGGAAATGCATGCTATTCGGTCCAGTTTTTCATACTTGGAATTACAAAAATGATTTCCGTTTTTGAATACAATAACTTGAAGTTATCAGAATTCTGAATTGGTTTGTTTGTCGTTCAACAGTCATTTTTCTGCACACAGGATTCATTAGATCGGGATTTACGGCTTAAAGTGGATTCTGAACGACTACAAAGATCCAAACCCAAGATGGCATTTGAACCCTTGAACTGTTTAGTATTACTTTTTCCACAGATTATGTTAAATTAATGTTCTTCAAAACCCAATACAAGTTTTCTAGCGTTTATGTAATAGGAATAATCCAATTGAATAACTATATGCCACATTATGTACTAACATTAGTAATAGTTTTACCATCCTGATTTTAGAAATAGTTTCATTTATATTAAATTATTCATAATTCTCTCCGATTTCTTATTCAATGGATTTCTAAATGTATTTTAAACATTCGTGATTTTCGCTATACAAATCAACACCTCATTACATCTGTATTTTATAACCACTAATTTAGCAAAAAAATAATATTAATAATAATAATAATAATGTGAATTTTCGGCATGGAATCCTTTTTGTGGCGAACATTATAAACAAAGTACACAATATTTTTTTGCAAAATTATTCAGTCACTGCCAATGTATTATTTCATATAGAATCAATACAATTTGAGATTAAAAAATTAACAATAGGGAATTTATATTTATTTCAGAAATATATTAAGAAATTATCTAATTCTGGATTTCCAATGTTCAAAGAACAAAGAAAGAACATAATTTTTGAAAATATAATATACTCATGGAACAATAACCAATTCTTTTAATTGAATATTAAATAGAGAATTATCTTAGAATATCTTAAAAATGATTATCTTTAGAAGAATTAATACTTGCATTCACATTTTAATGCACACATTAACAGTGAAGAAACAAAATTTGAATAGATGGAGCTATTCAAAATTTTTTCTTTGAATAGATGGATGGCTACCCACCTTTCGATGTGTGAAATTATAAGTTTTTTTTTTTTTTTTTTTAAATTTCTCGAATATAATTTATTGTTTTGAATTTATGTGTAAATTGTTCAATGTGTATTTTTCTATTTATTAATTAAAAATTATTTTTGTTTATAATGTATGATAACGTTAGAATATAACAGATAAAATATAAAATATTCTTCCGCTCCCGATATTCATAAATTGTTATATTTTATCAAACCTAAAATAAAAAGCAGAGAAACACTTCCTCTTTCGTACAAGACACTTGAAAAACTCAAGGTCTGATCGACCCCACCCTTCAAGGAGAAAAGACTGGCTCATGGCTTTTCGATTGCTTTCTCAAATTAATTAATCTTGCATATTTTGTTTTTACAAATTTTTATTTGCGGGATTACTGAGTGAAAAACTGCAGCTTGCGCATCGAAGAAATAAAAAGTAAACGCTTTCGGCAGATGTTTATATGTTTTGGTGTAAAGCAAAGAATGAAAAATGGCAAAATCGGTAGATTGATTTGTAACTCAAAAATAAAAATAGCAGCTTCAGTCGCAGATGAAATATGAAAGTCAGACATACTACACCCTGAAGCAAAAGAAGTAAATGAAAATATACAATTAAGAGATTATACCCTTGCTGAATCCCCTATTTGCATTGAGTCTGTAACTAAAATAGGGGCTGATTACTATTACAACATTGTGTGTGACTAGTAAAATCAAAATATTTGAATAAAAATCTCGTAGCTGTCGAACGTATTTTTGTTTTGTGCCTGCAAGGCCGAAAAATTGATTATCTCACTTTCCTCAAATTTAATATAGTAGTAGAGGAATACTTAATTTCGAAACAAATAGAAAAATTTGGGGATTTTTGGGAAACTGGTTTAATTGAAAAAAATAATGAAGATAATTCTTTCGAAAAAATAAAGTTTTGTCTGATTTTGAGTCAAAAATTAAATATGAAATTCTAAGATACACTGTTCGATTGCCCTGGAAAGTAGACAAACAAAATTTAGATAACAAAAGAGAAGTTGCCGAAGCAGTATTTGACCGGTTATGAAGAAGATTGTTTAGAAATTCCAAACTATTTGAAGAATGCAGAGAATGATTTGATGATTACATAAAACAGGGAATTATAAGAGTTATTGACCCGAATGAAATCAGAAACGTTACGTTTTAACTAGAGAAATCCAATCGGGATGAGATCGTGCGACCAGTAAATTACATTTGCCCTTTGCTGCTTCTGTTAGGTTGGTTCAAATCTGTATCTAGAAAAATTTATGATATTCTTTTGAGATTTAGACCTAAGCCCATAGCTTGTACGATTAACATGCGACAAGCCTTTTGAATATTTTAGCCCACGAAGAAGTTAGAGATGTTGAGAGATTTTTCTCTTTACTAAGGGCATAACGGACATTTCTAAACCACCTGTAGCATACAGATTCACTAGAGTTTTGTTCGGTATATATAGAAGCCCTTTCTTATCGGCGGCGACGATTAAATGAATGAATTATTTTGAATAGTATTAAACTGTTTTGTTCGCAAAAGATAATATCTACGTGGAAGATATAATCGGAAGTCATAATACTGTAGAGCAAGTTTTATCCGTTACAATAGAATCTAAAAAATTTTTCCTTCACAAGCAAGTTTAGAATTATATAAATGGCGAACCAGTTCTGAAGATACACAAAAATTATTGAAAGAAAACAATTTAGTTTCAGTTGATGATTCCGAAACCATAGGAAATGATTCAGAAACCATAGGAACCAAGTTTTAAATCAGAATTGTACATTACACTTAAATAAACGATGTAGTGAAACGAAATACAGAAAGACACAATTTTTCCATTGAATATAATTAAAATTTTCAGCATGAAAATTAATTTTAATGCATGATCCGGTGGTGTTTATAGTTAAGCTACCATTTCTTTTAACTAAGAATTAATTTAACCAAGACCTATAGTTTAAGCGGATTCTGAAACAATGCAAACATCTCTAACTGATATGGGAATCGAATCCATGAGCTCTTATATCGAAGATCAGAACTGGAGATCCAATTCCGTGCATATTTTTTCCACTCGCAGTGGATGAGATGCGATGAGAATTTTAAAATGGAGGAAAAGTTGTTTATTCTCTTGAAAACAAAAGTCCAAAATGATCACGACAAAAGTAACGATACAACAAGTTTAAATCTCTATTGGTCACGGTTTAAATTAATTTCTGATGTTGATATCAAAATGTGGAAATGAAGCCTGGTTAATGTTTTAAGTTAGCTTAAATGCCAAGGTCATAGTAAAAGATTCGCTTTATTGAATGCTCACTTCAACCCCAGGAAAAATTTTGATGAGAAAAGGATTTTATTTATATAGACACGATACAAACGCTGTTACTTCAAACTGTAAAATCAGATTTGAAAATGATAAAATAAATCTTAAATTAATTCAAAGAAGAGAATATACTTCCAGACGAATAAAAACATAAGACTACAAACCACGCGGTAGAAAAGAATTCAAGTTGTAGATGTTTCTTCTAAAGGGGAAGGAAGCACTTCTCTGCCCTTCTGTGCAAAATCTGGTTTTGAAGTGCATAAGAAATTGGCTTTTACGTAAAATTGATAAGCTATTTCTGATTTTAAGAAAAGAATAGAAAGAGTACTCTGATATTGATTATAACATTTTTGATTTTGATGTATGCATAACGAAATACGATTTCTCGTTTTTCTTTATTTCTAAACAAATCTTTTAATGTCTTGTTGGAATTTTAGTTATGGTGCCGAATGATGGCTAAGTGATTAGCAGACCCACTTTGTGTCCCATTGTACAAGTTGCCAGTTTGAAGAATTGAATCCCTAGAAATAGATTACAAAAAGGGCATTGTATTATAATTTGATTCCATTTCATGCGTTATTCTTAATTTAAAACCAGGCAAAATTTTGGGTACAAACAAAAAACATGTGAGACAATGTTATATAAATTTTCCTGTTTCGAATATTCCGCGCAATAAATTTATTTCGCTTCAGCAGAAACTCTATTTGGAAACGACACTCTGTATATAGAGAGGATACATTATGTAAAGTGTATAGATTGAGATGCGATTTTATTTTTTCGTTCATTTCTCTTAAATTTTAATTCTCAAAACCAATCCCTCAATTGGTTTTGAGACTTAAAAACCATAGGTACTAAGACAACAAAGTAGTATTGTAAAAAAAATATATATATATATATTCATCAATTTAGTATTGCAGGCCATATTTTGTGTATGGAAATTTTTTAAACTTGTTTTCAACTGCCAAATTTTATACTATGTTTTAGTACGAATAATAAATATTAGTATACCAGTTTATCCGACTGATGGCGCAATGGTAAACGTTCTTAGCTTCGATGCAGTAGGTCCCTCGTTCGAATCCTATTTTGGGCTTTTATGCGTCTTTCTTTCTGTGTTGTGTACTTCTTTATCCTTTCAATTTTAGGACGAAGATGGCACACCTACTTTGTTTCCCGGTTGGACAAGTTGCCATCATCTTCGCCCCCTGTAGTGGTGAATGGATTAATTCTATAATATTATAAAATTAGCCTGTCATTGGAAAAAAATATGCGAAATTTAAAAGGAAAAATAAAAGTGTGTGAGATTTAGTTTTCATATATATATATATATATTATATATGTGTGTGTGTGTGTGTGTGTGTGTGTGTGTGTGTGTGTGTGTGTGTGTGTGTGTGTGTGTGTGTGTGTGTGTGTGTGTGTGTGTGTGTGTGTGTGTGTGTGTGTGTGTATATACATATATGAGCTTTTTCCCTCCCTCTCACGTCCTGCCTCACTGTATAAGGTGCTATCAGCTTCGCCCTTTGTAGCGCTGAATCGATATATCCTAAAGGCAACCGGGCATTCTAAAGAAAATGATTTTAGGTATAGTAATGTTGTTTCGTTTGTTATACATTTTTATGCAGAAATTTAAAAAAGATAGCAAAGAACCACTAAATGTTTCAAAATGATATCATGTAAATTAATAAATATTTAGGCAACTGCATAACCTAAAATTTATTTTTATAATTTCTTCAGTCAAAATTTTTTTTATTACTTATGTTTATTTTATATTTTAGCATTTTTATAATTAAATTTTAACACACCCAATGGTAATAACTGAAATATATTACTAAACTTCATTATTTTAAAATTTTCGAATAATTTATAATAGATATCTTTTAAGAAACAGAAAATATAATAAAAAAATCCTCTTGAATATCGAAGAAAAGAAGCTAAAAACAAAAACAAATACATGGATAGGCATCCGAAAAAACAGGGGAAAGTTACTTAAATAAGTTTCTTTTATCGAATAATTTTCTTAGGATATCATTAGTATTCACCCGACATTTTTTGTTATTTTATATTAATTTTTTTAAAAAGTAAAATGTAAATTTTAACTTTATTATAATAAAAAATCGGAGTTAATATTTTCGGGCAAAATGTAACTTCTATAGTTCATAAGGAACTTCGAATATTTTTGTTAAAAAGTTCTTTATAATATTACAGAAAATAATCTTAAACATTCATATTTCTCTATACATTTAAATTATCAATTTTAAAGCTTATCATTTCAAATTTTTTAAATTTTGTAATTCGTCAATTAAATATAACCTTTATTCACTTCGTGTTTTTATAACAGCATTAGCATAGAAAGAAAGAAATATTGAAAAATTGAATAAAATGATATTCGTAAACAAGAAAATAATATGCACATGAAATGATAACAGCTACAAATGGGAAATTGTAAAGAAGTATTTAAAAAATTACTTAAAAGTGAAATACTTTGTCAATCATATAAAATTATAAATAAAATTGATTAACATGTACCATTTTAGAAAATGAAAAATATAAAGCGGAAAGATAACAGTATATGTAAATATCAGTTTATTTTAGATATCAAAACATTTTTTTTTACATTACTAGCTCCAACATTACTTTCATTTTAAAAGACTAAACAATAATTTTAAATATCTTACATTTAAAAAAGGGAATGACTTCAGTCTTTAAATAGGAGCCTAAAAAATATAAGTAATTTTTAAAGAAACAGTTAAATTAATTATAATGAAATAACAAAGTTCAGAACACTTTTTTGTTTGTCTTCTATAAAATGCCGAACCTATTCATTATATGCTGTGTTGAATTAATTTTAATCACAAATAATGAAAGTTTGATTTGCATTAGATGGAATGAAGAGCTTTTGCAAATTATAGAAGCTTTCGCAAAATAGAATAACAAATAATAAAGACTATAATTATTTCCAAAATGCTTCGATAATTCATTAACTTTCGACATTATTGGAAAAATAAAAATTATTGATGTACATATGGATTGTGTCATCTCTCTCTCTTCTCTCTCTTCTCTCTTCTCTCTCTCTCTCTTCTCTCTCTCTCTCTCTCTCTTCTCTCGCAGAATTAAAAAATTGTCACTACTGCAATAATATCGAAATATTTTGGAAATTATTTTACTAATTAGCGAATTCATTTTAGTATATAAGAAAGTTACGTAAGCAATGCGCAATGCACATAGAAAAAAATTAGTAAACTATTGAGATGCTTTTAGATTTATTTTTAACGTTTTTAACGTATAATTCGAATAATTTCCAACACGTTTAATAAAGAAACACTATATATAATGATAAAATAAATATAATGCATATTATTAACGTAATAATTTCAATGTGGTAACGCGAAAATAATAATCTCAAAATAAACATAAATGAAAACACACTTGATTAGAAGTACTTTCAAAGGAAATGATGAAGCTGTAAAATTAAGCACATTATGCATACACGCACGCACACGCACATACATATATATATATATATATATATATATATATATATATATATATATATATATATATATATATATATATATATATATATATATATATATATATATATATATATATATATATATATTTAAATGTAACAAAATAATATTAAATACCTTTTCTTAATGATATACTGCATTATTTAAGTCTGAAAATAAAAATACATACATACATTTATTAAAATGAAGGAATTCGTAAATTGAAGGTCTGAATATTGTTAAAAAGAATTTTTGGAAATATAAACTTACTCATCCATGTTAAGAGTTATACTCATATTGATATTTCACTTACAACCAATCTTCATTGATAAACACCCAGTCTTTGTTTTAGAATGATTCTGGAAAATATTTTTTATTTACTCATTTTAAAATTTATTCCACATTGTTTTCTGTATTCATTAACCAAAAAAGCTCAACAGAAGAAATTCATAGAAGCTATTGAATTACTCATGCATTAACGAATTTATCAAAACATTCAGGATCTCCGCAAATAAAGAAATAATAATGAAAAAATGTATTTCAGAGAAAATTCAAGAGTTAGAGTTTCATTTGGTTTGCTTTTCAGCTTTTCGGTATTTTTTTTATTATTTATTTCGGTAAATTTTTACTTAAGATCTAATTTCATTAAGTCCAAAAGTGGATACCGAATTACAAGAAACATTCTTACATGAGGTGGTTATCAAACTGAATTTTTTAATTCAGTTTGATTAATTCTTTCAGTAATTTGGAATAATAATTTAACATAAGGCCAGATTTTTATTGTTGGGCGAGGTACTATTAATTTTCGAAGTCGATTTTTAATTGAACTGAGAGGCTTACATTTTTCAGTGGATCCACAACAAATATCACGTCCGACAGAATTCAAACATAAGAATTGCTTAACTGAAGACTAGAACACTAATCTGGAATTCAAGATCAGTAGTCATTGAATATATAAAAATACGCAGTGAAACGTGTGCAAATAAATTCATGTAGTTGCTGAATATCAACAAATATGGGAAGAAAATGCATATATTGCAAAAAGTCATTGAATAACTCAAGTAAAGAATTACGCTTGTACAAAATCTATTGGAAAATATGTGATAATCTTTTAGTAAAAAGCTATAATTAATTTCAAATATAACGATAACGAAAGATAATTGAATGAAAGAAAGAAAATTTATTAAAATTCTTTTTTACCGAATTGCACTTGAACATGTAATCTTTTCAAAATTATTGAAACTTTTCTACAATATCAAAGTTATATATTTTAAATCAAGTGTTTGAATTAACATTCAAAAATTTTTCTTAAATAAGAATTAATAACTTTACTTTGAAACAAGAACAATGGTTTATATTTATGCAGATCAAAATAAATTTATCTACCAAATATACTAGGAAGAGATATCAATCAATTAAAATAGTATTCGAAGCATATAATAGTATTTGGACACAACGCAAAAATATCCAATTAGTAAGTTTGTGTTTGCTGTGTTTTTATATAATATTTTAAACGTTTTCACTCAAATAAATATACGGTATTTCATTAAATGATGAGAAAAGTAAGTAACCAAAAGAAAATTTTAAATAAAAGAATATAAAATTTTCATTAATTAAGCGGATTTCATTTTACGATGCATTATACTTTCTCGACAAAATAATTTTTACACCATTGTAAATATAGAGAAAGAACATTTTGAGGTAGAACTACAGTTTGATTTTGGAATCAAAGTTAAGAATTTGATAAGCAATTATAACGATTTCATTGCATTCCCTATAGAAATAATTTTATTACATTCACTAGCTTAATAGAATAATTACAATAAATACTTTGGATTATTTAAGAAAAATGTTCAAATATTCCTAAGCATTAACTATTTGAAATAAAATTCCTTAACTTGTAACTAATATAAAGGGTATTTCTTCTGACCAAAAATTCAACATGAATTAAAAAATATAAAAGTGCATATATGCCTTTAATAATTATTGAACTCAAATTCGTAAAGTCATTCTCGGATGGATAGTAATGATTTCCATTTAGAACGAATATTAAAAAAAATATTATTAAATTTAATATTTTATGTCTTATATATCTGAGAAAAATTTATTATGATACAGCGAAATTGGACAGATCAGCAGTAGGAAAAAAATGGAAATCACTTTAACATCTGCTGTTTTCCACGAGAATATCCATAAGCAGGGTTTGAGTCAGATATCACAACGGGCAAAACTTAAAACTTTCCACCACACAGACAGATGCGTAAAAAGAATCAGCTGCATTCATAGAACACAAAGAAAGATCTTCCGCTAATCAACTGTGACATTGGAATTAACTTTTTCTTATTTTACTTTTATAAGGTTTATTTCTAATTAACTTCCAATTAACTCTGACGCTCTTCTGCCCACAGAAATCTTATCATCTAAAGAACATCTCGTGACATCTTAGTATTTTAAATATTCTAATCTAATTGTCACACACATTTGATCATTGGCACGGTCAAGTATAGAACCCACTATCTCCTCTCATAATAATAACGAATTTTCCAACCAAACTACCACATCATTAGGAATTTGTTACTTCTGTTTACAAACAGAAAAAACCAAAAATGCTTACGTAATGTAACCTCAAAAATTCAATGTGCGTATCGAAGGTACGTATCGTAAGAAGTAAAATTTAATAAACCTCAAAACAGTCATTTTTATACATATGCACTAAAAGAAGTATAAATTTATAGTACTATTTAAAAGTTTGTGGACCTATGATCGTGTCTAGGACTTGACATTCAAAAGAAAGCATTCTTAACACAAAATTACGGTAAACTAAATCAAATTATTTTAGCTTCCTTGTCACTCAACGATCATTTTTGCTCGCGGGTTTTAATTAGACCAGGACCTAAAAAAGTTTAAATTATATTCCGAACCATTATTATCATTCACTCCGAAAGTGTGATTCGAACGCACTTGGTGAACCAAAGACCAGAGCAGAAATCGTCAGGCAGCTCATTATAAAACATACCAGAAATAGCCTCACGAGTGGTGTTTATTGTAATTTTAACCTGCTAATATAAATGTATTTGAAATCAAATATTTTAATATCAAATATATTTTTTAAATTACTGTACTAAACATTGTAGTTGAAATTAGCTTATCGTACCTTAATTCATGCATATACTAGATGACACACAAATACACGAAATTTATGAAAAAATAACCTACTTGAAGGATGAATATAGGTCATGGAAGTTAATAATATAGCCCGGTAACTTAGTGGCAGCGTTACACGCTCCCATGACACAGGTTCGAAGTTCAATCCTCGGGATGGGCAAGGTTGACTCAGCCTTTCATCCCTTCAGTGGGTCGATTAACTGAGTACCAAGCATGCTTGGGAACTAAACACTGGGGGTCTTATGTTAGGCGGACCACCTAACTGGGACATATGCTTCGCACCCCAGGGCCCTCGGTCATGAAAACAGTTATGGGCGCTGTAGGCCTTGGCCCACATGGGCTGTCGTGCCATGGAGTTTAGTTTTTAGTTAATTACATTATAATTATAACCTTAACGAAACTGAAAAATGTGTGTTAAGAAAATAAAATAATAAGGGAAAAAAATTCCAACTGTCTTCCAAGCGGTACATTTTATGTCCAAGCTTAAAATACGAAAAAGAAAAGTTCAAAATTGAATAAAGAATCTAACTAGGAATAATTATTTTGTTCTGTTTCATTCATATATAAAAGATTGGACATTTAAGATTATTTTATTAAAATGCACGATATCCAAGTTGATACAATGTTACGCTTTTCCATTTTACATGAAATATAATGTGAGAATAGAAAGCAACAAATAATTATTTTACTTTCCTGCATCATTTTATTGCTTTTGTGAGTGAGAAAAATAAGGATATGTTTTGTTTCTTTATTGAATTGCAAAAATACATTTCAAAGACCTAGGGATTGAAAAAGATTTGAAAACCGTAATTAAAATTTTATAATTTAATGAAAATAGATAATTATACTACCTGTAATTATCTATTTTCATTAAATTATAATAGATAATTATACAATATCTATTATAATTTATAATTATACATTGCAATATATTATACATACAATTATACATACATTTGAAAATAGATAATTATACATTGCAATAAATTATTTTTAAGGATAAAAAAATGTTTCCAATCAGTCAAAAAAAAAGTTCATTTTTGATACACTTTAAAAAATAAAATGAGAAATAATATTTTACTAAAGATGTTTAATTTTTGTTCAGAAAAAGCAATTCGTTTGGTAGATAATATTTTTAAAGAAATAAACAAATAATATTTTAATCAAAAAAACTGCAAACGATTTATTTCTTTAACTATAATTAAAAATTTCTAAATTAAATTACCAATTATTGATATATAACTAAATTTATATTTTATATTATAATTTATATAGGTTGTTTAAATATTAAAAATTCTATCCTAAGATACATACTGAAAATTATACAATATTTAGATCTCTATAATTATTTTTTGGTTAAGGCGTTCGCTCTCGTTATTAGAAGGTAATCGGTTCGAATCCCGAGCCAACCGAAGAGCCGCTGATTTCTTTAGAGTTAGCTGGAATGCATAAAATATGTCGTAGTAGCAATGTCCTACAAATAAAATTAAAAAATTTTTAATTTTTTAAAAATTTAAATTGTTTTTGATTATTAGGAATTTTTTGAAATTTGTATACTTTACTCAAGATTTATAGTTCTATATCATTATTTTGTATTGCAAATTTTGTGTATCGTAAATAACGAATATAGTTCAATTTTTGTGCATTTAAGATGTTTTTGATTTTAATTTAAAGTTATTTACTGTACTTATATTGATGCTTATGTATCTTGATTTATAGATCAATGAATAAAGATTAGTTTTGTTTGTTACTCAACGGTCATTTTTTGCACACGAGGGCTAATTAGACCGGGACCTACGGTTTAAAGTGGATTCCGAACCACTACAAACACCCATGCCCTTAACTGTTGAACCGAAGGCAAGAGCGCTAACTATTCGGCTGCCAGCTCGGCTCAATGACTAAGGGAGATCCCAAAAAGTTAAGCCGACTTTTTACCTTATTTAACTTAATGAATGCAGCAAGATTCACTATATTCTTTATGAATCCCTATTTTTTTTAACAGGAGGTCCCATCCAACTTGCTTGTGTCAACTTGAGATTTCAGTCAACTTGCAACTGTAAAAATTATTATATTATTGATTAAGCAAATAAAACTAATCTACTCAAAATAATGCAGTTAATGTATAGTAGTTTTGACTCATAAATTCATAACTAGGCCTCTGAATGTGATTATTTTTTTTAGAAATTCAAACTAAAAATTTTCCTGGATAAAATTGGCATTTCGATCAAAATAAAATTTAAATTTAAATTGAAAATTTTTGTCTAATTATTTGGCGCCCCTTTCCTAATGGTGCCTGAGGCCCCGGGCTGTCCTTCCCTAGGCCACGGCTGAGTCACAAGGCCCTCTGCAACTCAACAAGTGGGTAAGCAATGGATGGACAGGTCGTAAATAAGGCAATTAAACACAGGAAATCTGAGGATCCAGGGCTAGGGAAAGAGAAGGGCTGCCTCAAATGCTCTCCAAATCTGACCCCGGAAATAGCCGTTGATGCTACGAAATCAGGCATCGAAGAAGAATAAGCTGCCTAGAGTTTATAAGCAAAGTATTTATTTTTAAGTTAATTTTTTTTTTAAATCAGAGTGAAAAAAATACAAATGCCTCTCGAATATTAAATAAATTTGAAATTATTATTTAATAAACCCACAAAAATTGTTATTAATTTTCAAATTAGAATTAAGTAACCAATATAAAAAATATATTTACCTATTAGATTCAGTTTTTGTCTTGATTTTTTAACTATTGATCCATTTCTTGTTTATTTATTTATTAACTTTTTTGATCTCTATTATAGGATACTATAGCTGCATTTCTATTTAAATCCTAATTCGTATAAATGTTCACAAGCGACAAAAATGTTTAATTGCCTTTCGATTTACAGTTAGACAAAAAGTTTTTATTTCATTTATTATTGTTGCAATAACATTTGCCCTTTAATAAAATGTGTCGCCATGAAATTTGCGAAAAATTATGTCCATTTGTTTTTTAGTTTCCATCCATGGTTTTGTTGGAATAGTAAGTCCTCTAGCAGAAACAAAAATAATCTACTTGGAATGATTAAGCATCTCGACTCTATTTCTTCAATGTATTTCCAAGTAAAATATATTTAATTTTATAAGCAATATAACCTGCCACAGAAACCATAGTTTCTTCTTCAAATGGAGATAAATCACAATTTAGATTGGAAGAGGCAATTTCATTTTTCCAAGAAAAAGTATTAATTAAGAATAAAAAAAATTGATAATTTCTTGACGTTCTTTTATATTAAATGCACAGAGTCTAACATTTCACTCGTTAAATAAACGTCGTGTCCATTTTCCAAAGAGTTTACTTTCAGTGACAAATTAGGTAATTTTTTTCGAGCTATGAGTTTTTTAAACAAAATAATTACTTTTATTATTTCAGAAAAATTACTTCCGAAGGGAAAAGATGCATCTGTCTTGAGTTAAGTCTATTGTTAAAATATATAAGTTGCATTTATAGATTTCACGTCTTTATTTAATCCATAAAGAGGATGACTTGAAACGACAATTCCTTTCTTAAAAGATAAAACCGATTTTTTCCAATTACATGTAAATTGAAAACATCTTTCTTGATTGCATTTAAAGTTTTTTTGAGCATCAAAATATTTTTGCACTCAAAGCAGCTTTTAAAGGCTTGTTACTAGGGGCAGGTATTGGTACGGAACTTTTCATAATATCAAATAAATTATTTATCAATGAAAATAATGCACCCGCTTTAGTGTTTCCAGTGAAGCTTTTAGCGTTAAAGCTTTAGCAGTAGTTTCTGATAATAGAGTCTGTGCATGTGCAACTTTTTGCCTTTTGTTTCCTTTCATAGTTAGACGTTGAGGCTTCAGTTTATGACAAATTTTTATTTCACCGACATCTTTATTCAACATCTCATATAAGATTCTTGAAATTATTACAACATCTTTGTACTCATTTCTTAAAAAGCATTTGATTTTCTTTTGGAAATCGGTGAAATATTATGTGCTTTCCTTTTGTATTTTGATATGTATTTGAACGCATAGCAACAGCACATGATGTCGTGTTTTCTTTTTAAAAATAGTCTTTTTTAAAATTAATATATTAACATAGAACAAGGAAAAATGAATGAGAGAAAGCAACGATCAAGCACAATCTAGCATAGACAATGCCAGAATCGTCAAATTATTGCAACAACTTTCTTCAAGTGGGCATAGTTAGAACTCCCACCTGGAGTCCACATTCAGGGCTCTATCTTGAGACACTAGTATGTCTTACTATTAACCTTGAAATGTGTAGGGCAATCTGTTACATGATGTCAAATATTAGTGCCCCTTTACAGGAGCCTTACCCTTTCCTAGAGCCCCTTGATAGACCCCAATAAGAGTAGCCTCCTTTACAGGAGCCTTACTCTTTCCCTCTCTGATGTCAAGACGGCATTCAACCAGGACCCATTTTCTGTTTTACGGAGCGCCTGGAGTAGAACTCCTATCTCCAGTATGAAATTTTATGAGTTTAAGTGGAATAACCTTTTGGTGCATTGAGTTTATTGCTCCTTTTTATAAGAAATTTTTAGCATTGGATAAACAATAATAATAAATGAAGAAATAAAAAAAAGAGTAAAAAGTAACAAATTAGGTTATTTTGAGTACATTGGATAAATTGTAGAAAAAGTATATAATGAGTATATATATATGTGTGTGTGTGTGTATTTTATTTATTTATTAAAGACAAGGATAGCAAGAGATAAAACAAAAGTAGAGAAAAACAAATTTAATTTCTCTGTTTCTAGAATATAAAGGGAAAAGGTAATAAAACAAAGTAAAGTAAAAAGGTAAATATATTTTTATTTTATCCTATTTTATTTATATTTTTTATTAAAGGAGTGTATGCTAAGGTTTTCCTTATTCTTATTTCCATTTCAGTGTAATGTTGTTCCAGGATCCATGAAACACAATGGGACGAGGAGTTGTCATTTTGTGACAGGAGCCGAGGCACATATCTCCTATATAATAATATGAATTAAGATGTTCCTAATAAATGTTAATCGAATAATTATTTTAAGAAGTTTTTCTAAAACTGGGAGAGGGGCATCAGATCACAATTGATTGATTTTGGTGATCGAATGATTGGTTGTTGGTGGAATCGAACCGGTATCCCCACCCTGGCAGTCCGTATTTATTAAAAACGACAAGGACTTTTACAAAAAGGGGGAAAACAAACTGCAGGCAAAGCCTGGATAAAATTACATTTGCATGATAGTCACAGACGACTATATTTTTTACATTAAATAATGTACAGTATTTGTTTTTCACTAAGTAAAATACAATAGTATTCGATGAGTTACAGCAAACTGCAGGCAAAGCCTGAATAATATTACATTTGCATGAATAGTTACAAACACAACAGATTTCTTGATTAAATGTTTTACACAATACAGGACAGTAGGAATTTACAATAACCAGTAGACAGTACAACAAGTAGTAGTGAATATAAACAAAAGGAGAACAGCTAAAGGAAGATATTTACATGGCATAGGTAAATAGGGGAAACAGTGCGTGGTAACAAGACAAAAAGTAGCTAAAAAATTCTTGAATACATAACTTGACAACAGTACGGAACAGAATGTATAACATTACTCGGTACAATGCGCGAATTATTAGGAATACATGAATTTAATTGTTTAAAATATAGGAGTAGTAGTAGGTAATGAGAAAGTTTGATGAAAAGAGGGCGAGTCTTATTAGCAGGCGAAATGCATGGAAAGTAGAAAACATTTTAGCTTTAAATGCGTGCTGTGTTATTTAGATATAATATAGGTTTTACCGAGTAGCCTAACAAGAATTAATTAGGGCGAGTTTTAGTTGCGAGAATTGTAAGTGATTACATGAGTATCTAAAATGGAGTTGGAAGTGTATAATGCTGAGTTAATAAATACGTAGCGGGTGTAAAATGGCCTCAGCATAAATAATTGTGTCCATGTTATGATGTTTAGACTTTTTTAGAAGCTAAGCATTTACCCTTTTAGATGGCCAAGTTGTAAAGGGTGTTAATTAAGGATTAAAGCAATAAACTAATAGTTTAATAAATGAGTAGGTCTCTCGCGAGAGAGGCGCTTGGAGTATAAATTGGGGCACTAAGAAAGGGGGGCAGAAAATCTATTCGTCGGCGCAAGTGGGGGTAAGGAGAACACATTTCGCAGGACCCCAGGGCTAGGGAAAACATAGCCCTGGCAGGACCCGAAAGGAGGGAGTATTGGAGCCGGAAGCAAATTGCGGCTGCAAGTAGTAGGGGTCAGTAGGGGGGGGAGGCATTCCTTATGAAACACAAGCGTCTTCTCGACGGAGAAATCAGTCCAGCTTAGGTCAATCCTCGATCACAGCCGTCGTTTTTTCACCCCTTCTCCTTACCGCTAGAGGCTCTCCCCCCCTTGTGCTTTCGTTCTTGCCTGACTTTTAGTATTGGTTTCAATTTTGTTTTAAATTCCTCTTATTTATTTATTTAGTTTTGGGAGGCATTTTTTAGTACTGTTTTTGGTCTTTTCCTATTTAGGTAGTCATTTATGTCGTAACTTGAAAGGTTTTAGATTTCTGGATTTGTGTGTGTGGTTATTTCCGCGTGTAGAATTTTGTGGCTTGTTTTGTAATGAATGTTGTCATTGTTGTGGTTACTGTTTCATCAGTAATTTTTTTCATTTCTAATGTACTAGGGTGGGTTTGTAATTATCCTGAGTGTGATGTTTTGTAATGACTCGAGTTTTTGTATATTGCTCTTTGCAGCTGATTTATAAATTTCAGAGCCATGCATTAAAATCGGTCTGAGGAGAGTTGTATATATCAGTTTTTTGTTTTTGAAGTTTAATTTGGAATATATTTACCAATGAGTGGATATAATTTTATTCTGAATGCCAGAAATTTTTAGTTCTTATTTTTTCTATATGAGGAACCCAAGTTAATCTTTTATCCATAGTCATGTCTAGATATTCCACTCTCGGTTGTCATTTAATATTTTGATTTAGAATATTTGTTTCTTTAAGGGTTTTAGTGGAGTAGGTAAAGCAAATTGCTTGTGTTTTATTGACATTAAGTGTTAATTTCCATTTAGTTGAACTAAGTCAATGTATGAATTTAGATTTTCAATTCGAGTATTATTAGTTTTAAGTATGGCCGTATCCTCTGCAGAGAGTGCAATTTTGTTATTTCTTGTGTTTGGGATGTCCTTTACATAGAGTAGGAATAGTACCGGTCTATAATTTACTGCCTTGTGGAACTCCACTTGCTTTGGTTTTAGGTGAGGTTTTTTCCTTATTTAATAAAGGTTCTGTTCATGAGGTAGGACTGTATTAATTTAATCAAGAAGATTGGAAATTTATGGCTGATAAGTTTGTAAATTAGTCCTCCTATCCATACTCTATCGAAGGCTTTTGCAACGTTCAGCATAACTGATGCTGTGGTTTGGCCGTAAATGAATCCCTGATGTATGTATTCTGAAATCCTAAGTATTTGCTGGGTTGTTGAGTGTTTAACTCTAATACCAAATTGTTCATTCATGTTATTTTTTCCAATGAATTCTTTAATTAGTTTCAATATGTGTTCTTCTGTTATTTTACTGAGTGTAGAAAACAGGCTGATAAGTCTGTAGTTTTCTGAATTATTTAGATTTTTTCCTGGTTTGGGTATGGGTCTAATAATTGCAGTTTTCCAGAATTTAGGGAAATAATTTAATTTTAAGATGTGATTATATATATATATATATATATATATATATATATATATATATATATATATATATATATATATATATATATATATATATATATATATATATATATATAATGATAGTAGTTAAATTTATGACATATTTAGCGATGAGATTTTTAACTATTTTATTTGTAATATTGTCTTGTCCACGGACCTTGCCATTTTTGAATTTTTTGATGCTTGTGATAATTTCTTTAGGTGTAATTGTGCCTAATTGTAACTGTGAAGTAGATTATTCTGTAATCCAATTCCTTTTTAGTTTTGATGGTATTAAAATTTAGTTGCTTGGAGTTTAATTCTTTTTTAAATTCAATCCAATTTTTGTTTTCGTACAAGTTGGGGTAGGTGTAGGTTGTATGTTGGTTTCGAATTCAATTTTTACTGGTTGTAGTTATTGTTTACTAATGACACTTGGACGAGCCAAGCTCGCTATGCTATGCGAATTAAGTCTATTGGAAGCGTCTTTCGTTTTAATCGGAGCACCATGAAGGTGAAAGTACGACTTTGCTCTTCACACATGCCATAGGTACCCATTTATAGGGTAGGCAACCATTCACACCTCATTCATACAAGGAAAGGACAAAGACAGGATAGATAGAAAGAAAATGTACATCTATGCCCGAACCGGGATTCGAACCCAGGACCTCCTTATCCGTAGTCAGGCACGCTGACCACTAGACAAGTTGGTCGGCATTTTTACTGGCAAATGGTCTGATGATAATTCATTAAGTGTGATAGTGTTTGTGATGATTAGGGGGCTTCTTGCAATGGCGAAGTCAATTGTGGTTGCTGATTTGGTACTATGTCTTGTGGGAGTTAGGGGTGAAATTATATATATATATATATATATATATATATATATATATATATATATATATATATATATATATATATATATATATGTATGTATGTATGTATGTATGTATGTATGTATGTATGTATATATGTATGTATGTATGTATGTATGTATGTATGTATGTATGTATGTATGTATGCATATATAGCAGAAGAACAGCATTTTTAATGAAGTTGTTTAAAATATGACCATTAATATTTGGGCTTTGGCAGTTCCAGTTTTTGTGTTTACGATTAAAATCCCCAGCAATGAGGATTCTGGGTCCTATGGAAAGCAGATTCTCTATTTCAAATGGGAAGTTTGGGGATATGTAGATGGATGTTAGTTTAAGGGGTTGTTCATGTCGGGGGGAGTAAATTTCAATTATTGTAGCTTCTAACTATAGAAAATTTGGGGTAGTGATATGTTTGTGTGTGAAATGATTTTTAATTATCCAGTTCCCCCTCTTGGGAATTTTGGTGAGCAGTTTCTGGGTGTGTATGAATGTGTAGTTTGGAATGTAAAATTTTTCATTTTGTTTAAGAAAAGTTTCTTGTATGAGAAGGATGTCTGGATTGTGTTCCAGTAAAAAAGTGATTAATTATTTTTTTTAACTTTGAGTATTCCATGTGATTATATTCAATTTGTTGAGTAGATTACTTACTCATGGAAGAACTATTTTTTTTTTTTGTTGAGGTTATTTACAAAGTTAATGAACTCAAACATTTTCAAGGTTGGGTCTGTAATGGTTTCCATTTTTTTTATATTAAATTCCTGTAATTTATTTCCAAATATTTTATTGATTGTTTTACAGAATTTTAAGATTTCTCCAAGATTGAAGAAAGATGAAAAATTTAAATTTGTGGTATTATTGTTTGCCTTTATGTTGTTTTCGGCGTTTGGTAAACTTGGGAATTCAATATTTTTGTTTTCAGCTGGATTGTTTCGGGTGACTAGTGTCCAACTTGTACCACCCCTTAATTTGTTGCTTTGGAAGGTGGGTTTGATTGTTTTAGAGGCCCTAGGGCAGTTTTTGTAGTTAGCTAGGAGTGGTCCACCACAGTTCGTACATTTTTCAGGGGTTTCCCTGCTTTTTTGACACTCTTTCGTGCTGTGATCACCAGCACATTTAAGGCATTTGGGTTTACAAAAACATTTTGAGGAGCCATGGTTCCATGCCTGGCAATTAAAACATTAGTAGGCACCAGGTCTAGGCCTGTATGCCTCTACAGAAACAATGTCAGTCTGTAACACTTTTTAAGTATCTGTGGGCAGGTGTCATTTTACCAATACCCACCATGAGGCTAATTGCCAAAATAATTACTACGATAAGCAGAGCTGCAAATATTAAATTTTAATGCAGTTAAAGAAACGGTAGCTATTGGTTTAAATACCTATAAAGTATTTCGCTCTATTTATAGAACCTTTAATAACTAAAACTAATAACATGCCAATAATTAGGCTTGCATAAAAATAGTAAGTTTAATTTATTGATACTAAACATAAAATAATTACATAACATAAAACTAAGTTTAAAATTTGAGAATAGATAAAGATATCCCAATTAAATAATTCATTATTATTCTAACAAAAATAATTAAATTAAAATAACAATGACAATAACAGTTTTTAACCAAAACTATCAGACACCAGAGTGATTTTCTGAATCTGGTGCTTTTAAAACACCTGGGATACGCCCCCTTTGACGAACTGGCATGCGTATACAGTAAGTTAATAATTCGATTATGAATAAAGACATGCCAGATCGGCAAAGTAAAATTTTAAGAGTGTTAGTAATAAATGGTATAGGAGTCTGCTGGTAAGACATGGCATAAAAAATAAAGTTGAAAATAACGCACAAGTATTTTAAATGAAAGAAAAATTAAATAGAACTGTACTAAACTAAAACTTAAAAGCACTGAATACATAAATTTAAGTTTGTACTAGGGTAACAAACTATTATGGTGCAAAGTTCCTCTTTTTTATATATGTCTTCTAAATTGTTTGTTTTATTTAGCTGTACCTGAAATATTGGTAACTTAAATTGATCTTTTGATCACCTAAATTGGGGTATTTTTGCTAAGTTAAAGTTGAAGGCTTCAAGATCCTCTTTTATTTCTTCAATTGGCATGTGAATGGGGAGTATTTTGATGGCAATTTTTACTGGCTTTTTTCCCAGTCCTGGGATGACAAAATAATCAACGTTATTTAATTGTAAATGTTGCGTAAGTTTTCTATGGGTGTCTGTGTGTCGTTGCATGTGACTTTGAGGTGCTTTCTTGAAGTTTTGATGTTTATGTTATTTTTTGTGTTTTTTCTTGTATTATTTTTATTAATATTTTAACAATCCCTGTGCTTTCTATTAATACTGGGGTTCTTTTAGGAGTCTCTATCTTATTACTGTCCTGACTTTCCATCTGAGAAGCGTTTGAATTTTGTGTGTTTTGGGGGGTTGAAGGTTCGATGCTGGATTTTTGTATTAATTCGCTGGTTTTTTCTGTATTTTCTGAGCTAGTCGGTTTACTACTTATTTCCGTAAGCAGAACTGCTCCGATTCTACGCCAAATTCCTTGCCAAATATGACGCCAAGAGGATGATGATAGCAATCGTGTTATGGTGCTATAGCACCATAACAAGATTGCTTATTGATTACAGATAACGTCAAGCAAAGAGATGATCACGACTAATGAGTAATGACATTTGTTTAGAACTAGGCGGAGTTAATGACGTATTGGAAGGGAATTTCTTATAAAATAATAGAATACTTTTTCGTTTTTTTTCGACTTACAGCTTGCTTTTGTGCTGTATTTTTTTTTTTTAATTTTAAATGCTGAATTCTAGGTCTTTTTAATTTTCATTCTTATTTTATCATTTTTCTTAAATATTTTTATTAGACGACAAATAATTTGAACCAAGAAATGAGCTTTCAAGTTTTGATAATTATTATTTCTGTTATATATACCACTTCAAGGTAGAATCTGTTACATATATTAATGACTGTTAGTTCTGCACAAATGAGAACTATTAAAAATTAATGTATATTTCAACGTGCATCTTGAGTATTGCATATAATGTAGATTTTAATATAACATTGAGAATTAAAATTTTTATTTTTTAAGTAATTTCATTATAAGATTTTTGTACATAGCCAGCCGAAATTGTACTTTGTTTTCTATAAATGAGTTATATTTGTCTACATACATTTCATAAATAAACCGGAATCATTTTATTACTTAAATAAACTTAACTAAATTACTGTTCATATACTACAAATTAAAATTAGTAACAGTAATTTATTAACAAGTGAAAAGTTTCATAGTTAAATTCTTGTATTATAAATATTTTTCAATAAGTTATTAATAAATTATTTAATAACAGTTTATTTAATTTTCATCATATAAATTGAATTTTGTTTATTGTTTCCTAGAAACGTTTCTTATTTAATTTAAATATTTGAGAGAATGAACTTCAATAAATAGTGTATTTGCTTCATAATTTAATGTATTCTAGTCTTACTTCAATAGTAAAAAATCAATCAATAATTTAAAAAGTCGTAGCCTCTTATACGAATTCAAGTAATAAAATTAAATCAAATCAATTTTTGAGATATATTACAAAATAATATATTAACTATTTATTCAAAATTTTAAATAATACATTTTAAATAGCAAAATAAAATTAAAGTTAAAACATTTCATTTGAATTTGATTTATATTTTCTCTAAGAAAAGATGAGCCTTGATTAATTGTAAATTAATCATTGTTGAATATGTTAGCATTTTTTAACTGTTTAGTTTAAGAAATACTAACATATTTAACAGAATGATACAATGGATTAACAGTGCCATCTTATAAAAATTCAACCTAAAGTTTGACATACTTTTATTACAAAATATAGTTTGATAGATTTCAATCATATGAATGAGGTTGTTCAAGTAAAAATTGAATTTATTCTTGCTTAAAATCCTAAGAAAATCATCCTGTAATAGAAATCCTGTTTTGTGACCACATAGTTGTGTTTCAACACTTACATTTGTTGCAAAGAAGAATATCTCACTGTTACATAAATTCTCTTACTTTTATATAAATAAGCATTCATATTTTTTAATGAAATGTTTGTGTCACTCAATGTCATTTTTATACACGACGTCTTACTAGATTTTTTATTGTAACATTAATCTTTTCTAAACAGAATAAAATTTTCTTTTATTAACTAACAACTAAAGTTTCAAATTTATCTTAGAAGATGATAGTATTTTATGTCATTTTAGTCAATCATTGTGAACTATGTAACAGTTGCTAGAATTAAAAGTAAAATTTTATCTGCAGGCTATTTTTACTTAAACTTAAAATTCAACACATTTGTGCTGAAAGCTGATTAAAATGTGTTTTATAATATGTGATTACATTTAAAACTATTAAAATGAGAAAATCTCTTTTTTTGTCATAACTTTTAACTAATTTTTGATGGGATTTTGAATTAATGAGAAATTTTAAAAAATTGTATTGAGAGAGCATTACTTAAAAAAATTTATACTAGACTGAGGAAAAAATTGCTATGAATTATATTTTAAATTCATTTTTTATGACTTATTATTTTTTTATTTTATTTACAAATAGATAATGTTGCCTGAATTTGCATGTTAAAAAAGTATTTTCAGCTTAAAGATACCACAAATGTATTGATTGTTTATCGGAATGATATATTTTTCCTTCCGGCGGTAAAAGTAACATTCTGTGAAAGTGTCAATTCTGGGAACGCAGCTGTGGGACTGCAGTTGTACCAAGGGATTTCGTCCCCCTTTCTAGTCCTCCACATTCTTCCGATCAGATTTCGTTCGCGGAGTTGAAGAAGACCGGACATGGGGTTCGAAAGTAGTAAAATTTGAAAGTAACTAATGTGACGAATTTTGGCGAAAAACCGAGCACATTTTTTTTTATAGAAAAAATCTAGTCCTTATTTCGAACAGAATTTTTTAAATTATATTCACATTAACTTTTTTTTTCAGTTAAACGAAAAAAATTTTAATGGCTCCATATTTTGAGGATTTGACAATTGAAAAAATCAGAAGGCATCTGAATTATTAAAAAAAAATACTTTACAAATAATGGTGCTGATTCCTATGACAAATTTGAATTAAATGATTCTGTTTTAATAACAATAAAGATATTAATTTATCAAAGTCACTTAAGTTTGTTTGGCCATAATGCTAATGCAGATAACAGATATATTAATTTTAAATTTAAAAACTTCAACTATAGCTGCATAAATAAAATACTGAGTAAAATGTTTCATTTGTTTTATCTATGGATAATTTTTTTATATACTTCTTTGCTGAAAAAACAGAAATGGCCTCAAATCTTCAAATTTAGATTCGGAATAAAAAAAATAATAAAAAAAACTAAATCAAAATGGACTGGTATTGATTGATAGGAATTAAAACAGTATTTGAGACACTTTTAATTAAGTAAATTAATTACACTAATATACGAGATTAACGATCAAATGAAGAATGAAGTGTATCTCCCTTTTGACAAAAAATTATGATGTAGTATCAGATTTTATAAAATTTTTGGTAAATAAATTTATCAAAAATTACTAGGTTTATGTGATAAGATATTACAAATATGACAATACGGTGAATCTTTATTAAAATTATTATAAGTGAGGGAATTGATAAAAATCTCTGATTTTTCAGAAGTCATTTTTAAAGTTTCCTTTAAAAAAAGTATAATCATCCCGTAGAATTTCGCTCTATTCATGTAGTGATATAATTCATTGGAAGTATGATATTTAAGTAATATATTCTTAAGAAAAGAAGAAGCAAAGGAGAATAAATCTTTCACATTTATAATGTATGTGAAATGCTTAATTTCTATTGTAATAAAAATATATGCAACGTTATCGCCGCGTGCAATTTTATTTCGTAGAAAATTTTTAGTAGACTATAAATAAGCCTTAAATTTTATTGCATTGATTACATACTAGAACTAAGAAAATTGATATATCGTGCATTTGATCAATTTTTTTCTTGATTAATTTTTAAGAGACAACATTAATTATTATACGATTTCACCATCATAACAGTGTGTTCTTTATAAATCAATATATCAAATAATATCTTAATAGAGAATCTACAATGATCTATGATTCTCTCTAAGAAATTTTGTTCTTTTTTTCAGATTATGATATTTTTTATGTTTATTCTTTTATGTTTATGCTGTCCTTAAAATGTGCAATATTTTCATGAAAGGTATATTCCTTTAATCCAATGTCAACACAAACGTTCTGCTAGAATTAAATGAAAATAAAATTGAAAATATTATATGTTTTCAAGGAAATGGCTATGGATTTTGATCCAGATAATTAAATGTTAAAAAATTTTAGTTTTTAATAAAAAATAAATGTTACAATGCTTAGAAAAAGGAACTTACGACTGATTTTCTGAAAAAGCAAATTTGAAAATAGTAAATAATTTTATTATTTCTGAAGGAATAAGGGTGTTTATTCAAGCTGTGTTGAATGCATAAATTGGTCAAATGCATATTTCTGTTGATTTTTATCGTTTCCATACTTTTCAAGAGCGTTTTCTATAGCCATGTTATTCGATTTCACAAACAATAAGTAGTTCAGCGAACTTACTCTTATTATGATATTCCTTAGAGTGACTTACAAAGAATCAAATTATTATTTTTTCACAAATTCAATTCAAGATTAAACAACTATCAACTAAACTGAACACTGTAATTTTTTGCAATTAATATTAGTATTAATAAATTCTAAATGCCATAATATAATCGCTTAGTAAAAAAATTTTATTTTCACAGTATCATTCAATTCAATACATGATTGGTTTGTCGCTCAACGGTCATTTTTGCACTCGAGGGCTAATTAGACCGGGACCTACAGTTTAAAGTGGATTCCGAATCACTACAAACATCCATGCCCAAGGTGGGATTCGAACCCACGAACTGTTGAACCGAAGGCAAGAGCGCTAACCATTCGGCTGCCAGCTAGGCATACAATATCATGAAAAGAAAAGAAAGGGCTTGTTGAGTTCTCTTTGTATTTCTTTACAAGTTTCAAAACGGATCAAACAACAATAAATTCTTTCTTAAATATTTCTAATTTTATTGCTTTGAAATGAGAAACTATTACATTTTTTTCTGTTTAGTTTTTAAATCATTTACATGGATTGATTTA
This sequence comes from Latrodectus hesperus, assembly GCA_037975125.1. Lineage (NCBI taxonomy): Eukaryota > Metazoa > Arthropoda > Arachnida > Araneae > Theridiidae > Latrodectus > Latrodectus hesperus. Next base: position 14,267,876 of record CM075858.1, on the reverse strand, counting down.
ATCACCATTAATAAAGTTTTTCTTGATAAATTCTAATTCTTAGCAATGTTATTTCACAAAATATTTTTAGTTTACATATTTTTTTAACTTTCATTGGATATAACTGCAAAAGTGTGCTCTAAATTTAAATAAACAATAAATAATTAGATATTGAAAAGAAAACTATGTAAGCATTGTTGGAGGGGGAGCAATGTATAACTTTAAAAAAAATCGTCGTTTGACAGCTTTGTTTTAAAAGGAAACATACACTAATTTAAGTTGGAGTTTTAAAGAAATTGAAAGAATATAATGAAAAATATGGAATTCACAGGGAAATCTATTAGGTCTGCGCTCCTTGCATTTAAAATGAGCTAAACTTAAATTTTTTCCTAATTTCTCCTGAACCAAAAAAAGACAAATCATCTGTTCATTTTATAATGTTAAGAAAAGCGTCCAATGACCATTTTAAACAGCCAGTCGTTGAAATTAAGAGATAGATAGTTCCAAACTCCTTAGAAACTGTAGACATAAGAAAATTAATGTAACTCCAAATTTTAATGAAGATGAAATAAAAATATAAATTAAATCTTTATTTTTTTATGTAGCTCACACCAATAACATATATATATATATATATATATATATATATATATATATATATATATATATATATATATATATATATATATATATATATATATATATATATATATATATATATATGTATATATATATATACAGTGTGCGTTTCTTAACGAAAAAAACTTAGATTTACTTTATTTAATTCATCTATTTATATATTATGTCATAAAATTTCAGTGAAAATCGAAACATTAGTAACAGTTAACCCCTACATAAAGCGAAAAATTGCGAAATTTGATATAGTTATCGATCGGATTTTAAAACATGAATAATAAGTGATCAAAAAACGGGTTTGTTGTGGTATAATAATGTAAAAATTGTTCTCTTTAATATGCTTTAAATAATCTGGAAGCAGAAAATTCAATAAGTGAAATATGTATATTTTGATAAAATATGGGAACAATAAAATTATTAAAATTTATCAGTTGTATCAGAGTCAAAATATCAAGTTTAAAAATAAACTTATTACATTTAGAATTAAAAATATCGTCTTTATCACAAAGTACAAGTAAAATGCTGTTCTCATAGGTTACTTTTAATTATAAATGAATTAAATTATGAATGAATTTAAATTATTTTGATAATGGTATTAAATTATTATGCACATTTTTCAACAATATTTGCCGTAAAAATATTTATTTTTCATTTACCTAAAATCACTGGATTTGTAAATGAATTCTTTTTTCTTTTTCGAATGCGTTTTTCAAGGATTTTAAGAAAATCAAACATTTATACGCATTTATTCCGGAAAAAAGATAATTTATTTAACAGTAAAATTGGGATATAGTGAAATTAGTAAAGTCAAAGAACTTTATAAAAGAGTGTAATTAGATGTATCAAAATTAGAAAAATGTGATCAGGAAGATCAGTCTAAATTTATTTTTTATATCAAGAACATAGTCCGAATAAGCAGTGTATCCTAGACTAGACTTTATACAGCGATCATCTATGCGATGTCAAAGTACTTTCAAACGGTTCACAATGATAATTAAATGGCAAGACCATGTTTTTTTGGAACAGAAGGTCTCTGGCTCGATCCCTTTACTCTTGAACAAAAAAAATTGAAGGCTTTATTTTTAGTCTTTGGATACATGTTTTTCTTGCAAAATTTTTTTCTGATTTTCAATGCCTGTTTCAATAGTAATGATTTCGGCATTTATTTGGATGATTTTTATATTAATTTCTTCTTTTATTTCATTATTGACAAAATTAAACAGTTGATCATCAATAATTTCGAGGAGTTTCTCCGGAATTTCATTATTTTGGAAAGTTCAAGCGTTAAGCATCTCACAGTTCATTGACTCATCGAGTCCTTTGGGGTCTTTACTACCCTTGACGACTCCATGAAAACAGAGTTTTTCCCTTAACGGGAACACTTGCCGACAACGTCGGCTGAATAATTCTACTTCCTGTAGTAGTCCCATTGGATTGAATCACTTTTCAAGAATAAAAACACAGTTTTAAACTAAAAATAAATATTTCTTTGTTTATACTAACATAAATCAGCTGATCGATTTGACGTCCTTCCGCTTCTGAAACTCCCAAGATTCTCTCTCGGACACTACAAAGCGACGAGCCAGCCCTTTTTTTTTGCCTAGTCCTGCATGGGATCGGTGTCGAATTTCATGGCGCTTCTCTTTGTAGGCGTAGGGGATTGCGGGATGGACTACTCAAAGAAAACAGCTTTCCTCGGCAAGGACGAGGGGTTTTGCCTTTGCGGCGGAGTTCCTGTGCCATTGCACGCACCTCCAATTTACTATTAATTTAATTTACGATCATTCATGTTAGTCTTAGCTATTCATAAGAAAAATATTAAACATGAATAATTTAAGTTAGATTTAGGTTAAGAATTAATTAAATACATTTAGTTTATTAATTATTAATTTAAAAGTTACATTTAATATTAATTAATTTACAGTTTAATGAAGGGGAGGGGGAATCAAACGGATCTTGGTGCGGATCGAACTGGAAACAAAAAAAGGTTAGGTAGTACGAATATCACAGTTTCTATCACAGATACTCTCCGGGCAGAGTTTATTCAAATATCATGGTTTATAGTCGGCGTTCTGATTCGATATATCGTGCTCAAATAAATATTTGTTATTGTTTGTTATCGACGGAATTATTTATTTAAACCCTACCAAGTATTTACTTGTTTTAAGAAAGTGATTTGTTATAATTAGTAGGTATTTGCATTTTGTTCTTTATCTGCAAATTATAATTTAGAAATGTTTTTCTATCTTTGCTGTAATTTCACATTATTTATCACAATATTATCACAGAGCTTGCATATCATTGTTAAAATTAGTTATGAAAAGTGTTTTTTTTTAATAAAGGGGTAATTTTTTTTTTCAATATAGTTTTTATAGAACATTTATAACTTAAAAAATTTATGAACACATTTTGTTAAGAAAATACCTTTCACAATTTGAAATGTTATTTTTGTAAAAGATCTGCAAAAAATATTCGAGTCCAGAAAATTTTTTAAATCGAATGCCTCTTCCTTTTTTATTTAACTTGTGTATGGATTTTAAATCAAACCATTTCTCTAACAATAGCTATCACAAACTTTATAAATGCATTATTCATTTCCTCGGCAAGGGTTATCGGTTAGATGAGAAACCTGATTTCAGAGATAAATTGCAGAACATGCACCTGTGAATATAGTGGAGTAATTAAACACTAGAAGTTGTGCCTTTTTCTCTAGGAAAGAGAGTGGAGCACTGCAGGTGGACAAAATAATCACCATATTCCCCTAAGTGAAGGAAAGGGATTGATGTCGCTTTTCAAAGCTGTCTTCGTAAAAATGATAGATAGAAGACCCAAAGCCATAGCCAACCATTTTCCTGAGGGCTATTAGCTATCCGAGGAGAAGAAGTGGATCTAGTGTTTGTTAGGTTCCTAGCCTAAATGGCCATGTACCTTCTGTTCCTAAGAAATTTTTTTACACCTAACTTTTGTTGAGATTAACATAATGATTTGAAAACATAAGGTTATTTAAACACAAAAGATTAAGAAAATATTTTGCTTGGGTTAAAGTGCTCCCAACGAGAGTTCTTTGCATGATAATGAATAAACATAAAAAAGAAAAATTTGAATACACATAACAAACAAGAGTGCAAAAAAAAAAAATTACCTTTATATACATAGTAACAGTATTGATATAACTATATAAAGACAAAATATTTTTTTTATTCTATTATATATGCATACATATATATACAATTTTTTTCCTTTTCTGTATTTTATTTTAGATTATTTTTAAGTATAAGAAGAAGAAATTATTAATTTTTAATTTTTGGGAGGCAAATAGATGAGTTTGAATTTGGCTTAGCCCGCATAACCGCCCTTGGTCTGTGGAAATTGGAAAGTTCATAGGGACTGTAGTTTTCAATTGCTTGAATTTCAGAATTATCAATTTCATAAAGATTGTTGTAGAAGCGAAAAGCAAGGAATTGGACGTATCTTGATAGGGGAAGGACACCCAAATTGCTTCTGATGTGTTCGTTTCTGATGTAGAAGTCTGATTGAGTGATCAGTCTAAGAAATTTACTTTGCTGACCCTCAAGAAGTTTCAGGTTCGTTTCCGCAGCACCACCCCAGATTGGGGCTGCATAGGTGATAATAGGGCGAAGGTATGATTTATAAATCAATAGCTTGTTAGCCATGGAGAGCTTTGATTTGTAGGCAATTAAGGGGTAGAGTGAAGTTTTGGCAGAAATAAATTTATTCTTAATTTTATTAATATGGGCTTTCCAGGTAAGTTTTTTATCTAACGTAAGACCGAGGTACTCGACTTTATTTGACCAGGGGACCGAAAAACCACTTAATTGAATCTGGGGGGGGGGTAGAGTACGTTTCCTAGTAAAAATAACAGCAGTGGATTTGTTTGGATTTATTTTAATTTTCCACTTATTAAGCCACTCTTCAATGGCCATGAGGTGTTCAGTAAGGGCAGCATGGATTTTCCAGTAGAGAGAGCTAGTGGACAAAACGGCAGTATCATCCGCAAACAAGTAGAGCATAGTATTTTGGTGTTGCGGAATATCATTGATATAGATGTTAAATAAGAGAGGACCCAGCAGGGATCCTTGCGGTACGCCTGCAAGAATGGGTCTGTCAAGAGAGATATCTTTTCCTACTCTAACAGTAAAAGAGCGGTTGGAGAGGTAATTATTAATTAAAGTAATTAATTGGGTTGGGAAATGGAATTTAATTAGTTTGTAAATTAGACCAGGGTGCCAAACTCTATCGAATGCTTTTTCTATATCAATGAATATTCCTCCCGTGGATTTTTTGTACGCGATTCCTTTTGAAATTTTTCTACTACTCTGAGTAGTTGTTGGGTGGTAGAAAGTTTTTTACGGAAGCCAAATTGTTGAGGAATAATAATTTTGTTGGTCTCATCAAAGGCCAGTAATTTATTAAGAATAATTTTTTCGGCAATCTTGGCCATAGTCGGCAAAAGAGAAATCGGTCTATAATTGGATGGGAGGTTTTTGTTTTTACCCTTCTTGTGGAGCGGAATGATAACTGCCCTTTTCCATACTTTTGGAAAATGACTTGTTTTGAGTATACTGTTGATGATTGCAGAGAGGCAGCAAATTGCTCTAATAGGGAGCTGTTTCATAATTTTGTTGTTGATACTATCATGACCGGGACTTTTTTTGGGTTTTAGTTGTTTAATAATTTCTTCAATTTCTGAAGCAGGTGTTTCAATGAAAGGCTGATTATTAATGTTGTTAGTCAGGAAATTGGTTACTGTGTTTATAATTTTCTGGTCATTTTGTGGATTACTGATGTTGTTTGCTTGAAATTGTTTTTCAAGACTGTTTGCCAAACATTCCGCTTTTTCAAAATTTGTGAGGACTACTTTGGCGCCATCTATGAGTGGGGGGACACACTCCTTGTTGTTTCTCCTTTTATTAGCTGCTCTCCAGAAGGATCCATCCTCCACATTGAGATTATTGAGGTATGCATTCCATGAATCATGGTTATGTAAAGCTATTTTATTTTTGATTATTCGTTTTAAGGCATTAATTTGATTTTTAATCACTGGAGGTCTGGTTCTATTATGAGTTTTCCTTAATTTATTTCGTTTTTTAATTAAATCAATTATATTGTCTGGCAAGTATTCTATTTGATGATTCATTTTGGTGAATCTACTGTGATTGAGAGCAGTATTTATAATAGAAGTAAAATTATTAACATTTTCTTCAAGTTGGGATGGGTTATCAGTTAAATGAAAGGCTTTATCTGGAATTAAACAGTTAATTTTATTTCTAAACTTACTCCAATTGTGGCAGGTTTTTTGCCAATCACTTTCTTGCTGATTATTTTTGCTGAAGAAAATTAGCACTGGGTAGTGATCGGACGGGAGCTCCTCGATTGTTGATAATTTCATGGGCGGTTGGATACTTCTACAGAGCATTAGATCTATATAATTTGCATGTGTAGGGCCAAAATGAGTGGGTTTATCGGGTTTAAAAATTTTAAAGTCGGTATAGTTTATAAGGGAGTTTAGGACTTTTCCAGTACTGTTTGCATAATTGCAACCCCAGTTCTGGTGTTTAGCATTAAGGTCCCCAGCGAGGATGATCTTAAAAGTCAGTGCTGCTAGGTTTTCAATGTCAACAGAAAGAAGTGAAGAATTGGAGGTGGGGGAAGATGTAGAGTGATGCCACTGTAATGTCAGAGCTGTCCGAGAAGTGTAGTTTGATAATTGTAGCTTCAGCAAAGTGCAATTTAGGTGTGGGAATATGTGTATGGTTGATCTTTGTTTTGATTAGAATGGCCGTACCTCCCAGGTGAACGGTGCGGTCGTTTCTGTAGATATTATAGTTAGGTACATTGAGGTTATGAGTCTTAACAAGGTGGGTCTCCTGAAGTCGAATAATATCAGGATTGTTTTTCGTTATAAATGTTTTAAATTCCGGAAGTTTATTGTGCAAACCATTTGCGTTCCATATCATAATTTTCATATTTTCGAATTTTTTAATTATCATTGTTAATTTCATTTAAACTAAAGCTTTTAATAAATATTTATCTGTTGGATGGATGGTCTTCTCTAGAAGAGGTACTGCCTGTAACAGTGCAGGATAAGCTTTAAATATTATATTAATTTCTTTAAACAGTTGAAGAATAGTATGAATGTTTTCAATTTGTCCTAAGTTAGGTAGGTTGGGAGTAGGAATAGTGTTGCTTTGGGGCTGTGGTGTAATATTTTGTGCAGTAGCTTGCGCAAAGGAAAAAATTTTTTAATTGAATTTGCAGATTTTGTAATCGTTGGTTGCGATTTTTTGTTTTTATTAGCTGGATTCGCAGGGCAGCCTGCGTATGAGGCGGTATGTGAATTGCCACAGTTACAACATTTTGTGGAATCTATTTTTTTATGGGGGCAATCTTTAGTTGTGTGTTTTTCACCACACTTCACGCAGTTCGGTTTTAAATGACAAATTGCAGAGTTATGCCCATACCCTTGGCAATTATAGCACTGCGTAGGTCTATTATTAATGTATGTTTCGACTCTAATAATTAAATTCATTATTTCTTTGACATCATGAATTTTGGAGGCTACTTCATTAGAGTTTAGGGTGATTAAAAAGCAGGGAATTGGTTCTTTGACCCTATGTTTTCTCATGACTGCTACTGCAGCTACATCAAAGCCTTTGTTAGGCAGCTCTTTCTTTATTAGTTCAGGGGGATGGTGCGGGGTAAGCCTTTAATAACAACCTTAATGGGTTTTCAAGACGGTTTTTAATTACTAAGCATTCGATTTGATTGTCCAATAAATATTTTGTTATTTTTCTGTGCATTTCCGAGGAGGCTGGAAATACTTTGAGAAATTCTCCTGATAGTTTTGCTGTAATATTTTTGTCGCAATTTATTTTAAGACCGTTTAAGAGTTCAGTGAAATTACTTTTAAGTTTGATCAGAATAGGGGGAATGGAGTTTCTGGGAGAAGCGGTAGTTGGCTGACTACTGTCATTATTGTCGCGAATTTCAGTTTGCATCAGTAGCTATCCGAGGAGCGAGATTTCAGGGAGATGTTTTATTGTCCTGAATGCCGTAAAGCAATTAAGCGCCGGAAGTGTGTCGGTTCTTCTCTTCTGGTCAAGAAACTAGGGTGTGTGAACGAAGAACAACTCTGGTCTCAAATGGTTTGAAAAGGGATATTTATAAAAGCTTTCCCATGCTAAGAATTTTGGAAAGAAAGTGGAAGATGTTAGCAGTAAAAGTCTCAAAATACCTAATTTTGTTTCATAACGTTACTTTAAATTTTAACACAAATAAAAAAACTTGAAAAGACGCTTTCAAATGAGAGTTTGGGAGAATTGAATCCCTTAAAAAAGATTACTAAAAGTGTATTGTCGTAAAATTTGATTCCATTTCGTGCGCGATTCTTAATTTAAAACCAGGCAAAATTTCGGGGAACAATGAAAAAACATGTGACAATGTTATATAAATTTTCCTGTTTCGAATATTCAGCGTAATAAATTTTCGCGTTTCAACTAACTATTTGGAGAGGATACTCTGTGTAAAGATGAGATGCGATTTTATTTTCGTTCATTTCTAAAATTTTAATTCGCAAAACCTCGATTGGTTTTGAGACTTAAAAGCCATAGGTACTATATGACAAAGAAATTCTTAGTATTTTAAAATATATATATATTCATCAATTTTGTATTGCAGATGATATTTTGTGTTTCGAAAATTTTTTAACTTGTTTTCACACACACACACAAGTACCAAATTTATAATAGTATATTTTAATACTATTAATAACATTAGTATACTAGTTTAACCAGCCAATGGCGGAGTGGTTAGCGTCCTTAGCTTCGAAGCAGTAGGTCCCGGGTTTAAATCTGGTTCGGGCATGGATGTTCCGTTTCTTCTGTGTATTTCTTTGTCCTTTCACTTTATGGGTGAAGATAGCAACCCGCTTTGTGGTTCACTGTACAAGTTGCCATCATCTTCGCTCCTTGTGGTGCTAATTCTAAGATCAGATTGACATTGGAAAAAAAAAACTATACGAAATTTAAAAGAAAAAATAAAAGTGTTTGAGATTTAGTTTTTCTTATATATATATATATATATATATATATATATATATATATATATATATATATATATATATATATATATATATATATATAATATATATATATATATATATATATAATATATATATATATATATAATATATATATATATATATATATATATATATATATATATATATATATATATATATATATATATATATATATATATATATATATATATAATATATATATATATATATATAATATATATATATATATATATAATATATATATATATATATATAATATATATATATATATATATATATATATATATATATATATATATATATATATATATATATATATATATATATATAATGTGAACTTTTCCCCTCCCTCTCATGTCCTGACTGACGAATTGGCAGTCGCATGATTATTACTCTGGCTTTTGACTTCAACCATTCGTAGGTTCGAATCCCACATTGGATTTGAATGTTGTTATTGTTACTAATGACACTTGGACAAGCCAAGCTCGATATGCCTTGGCTATGCAAATTTAAGTCAATTGGGAGCGTCTTTCATTAAATCAGAGCACCATAAAGGTGAAAGTACGACTTTTGTTCTTCAAATCCTCCGATAGATGGCAGCACCAAAGGATCTATTCCCTTAGTTTTGGCATTGATCTGAAAGGGGAGTAAATTTCTCCATACCATTGCACCCATGGTAACTGCTCAACGACCGACTTTCGATTCCACAGATTTAACGAGCACGTATATCGCATGTACTCGGTGGGTCTTTGGCTGCATTGGGAATCGAACCCCATCCTTCCAGATAAAAGGTTGATACCCTAACCACTAGGCTACCACGGCCCGGTTATGAATGTGCATAGAGATAACTTAACTTTAAATTGCCTAGACTAATTAGCTTACGAGTGAATAAAATGATCATTGCTCGAAAAACAAAGAAAAAGTCTAGACAAAGTGGCGTCCGAATGTTTGGCCTTCTGACGTTCCGTTCAACAGTTAGTAGGTTCGAATCCCTTAAAAATTGCGGATGATTGTAGTAGATTGGAATCAATTTTAGTCATAATTACCTGTCTAATTAGTTGTTATTTTGAGTGACAAACAAATCAAATTCTCGGCATTTCTATTTTATTTATGTAATTTGCCTTAACAAAAAGAGAGCAGTTTTAGATTCGAATTGAAGAGTTTTTGTAATATATTAAACTTCAAAAATTTCTTTTATTTTCATTTTAATAACGCATTAATGTTTTTTAAATAAGATGTGAGGATGCGATGTAATTATACAATGTGCTGCTACAGTGAAGCATGAATTACATACAGGTGTTGTAACAATAATGAGAAGCTAAATTTCATTCAAGGACAGTCATAACCCTTGAGTGAAATTTTATTATTAATGGTATATCGCTTGTGAAAGATAGCATTAATCAAAAGTAGATAACATTTCTCTTATTATTGCATGAAAATATAAGAATGAGGTTATAATTAACTTAATTGCCCCATTTTTAACAGCAGTTGAAATCTGCATTCATTTATCAACTAGCCAATCTCAGTACTTAATTTAGATTGTTCTCAAGCTGTCAATATGAAGCTTTAGTGAAACATAAGATAAGCAAAATCAAATAATTTCAATAAATAGTGTTTAGTTTACCGTTTCCCAGTGGTCAAACCACTCTCTTCTGAGCGAAAAGTCCCATGATCCACTGCTGGGAAACGGTAGATATCGCCTTTCTGCAAGCGCTTCTTCGGGGTGAGTGCTTGAGAGTTTTCTACCCTTGTGACAAGCGAATACGGTCCTATATCTATGAAAAGTCCCCTATGAATTCGATTTACATGCTCGTCATTGAAATGCTCTACAGCAGCTTTACGCTGCCCTCTACGTAGTTTCAAAATGATATGGAAAATATGTGCAATATAACCTGCTCTTTGGAATGAAAGGTTGCGAGTTCGATTTCAGGTTTTGTTGAATAACCGCAAGGAAATGCTGTAATTCTTCCTCGCACATTTATCGGAATAAGTGTTGGGGATTAGGAATACTGCGTACTGTCAGTGAAAAAACCATCTCGAATGGCAACGTATATTTGACTATTTGCTATATGGTGTCAAATTAATAGGAAAGCAAAAGCTTGCGATTGCAACGTACAATAAAAATGTAAAAATTGAGTAATAAATGTTTTAAATAAATAAAAATTTTGATATAAAAGTCATATTTCCATTTTAATTTCATGTTATCAAAATTAAAGAGTTGTGATTTTTAAAGATAACTAAATTACCAATTTGCATTGAAATAAATGATGTTAAAGTTCATCTGTTGTGTTCATTAACAGCTACGTCCGAATATCCTTCTTTTGCCATATAAAGAACAAAAATTTAATATTTCTTTTTCTCTCATTCAATAAAACATTTTACGTACTTTATTCATGACTCTTTCTTGTAATTTTCTTATAAAAAGGATTCATCAGATTCTAGAATCGCTTGAATTACAGTTTAGTAATTTTCATGAAAGATTGAATAAAAGTACAAGCCTTTCATGATAACCCTTATTTTAAATTAGAAATTTGTTATGATTAAAACAGTTGTTGTTTACTAATGACACTTGGACAAGCCAAGCTTGCTATGCTATGTGAATTAAATCGATTAGGAGCGTCTTTCGTTTTAATCAGAGCACAATGTAGGTGAAAGTACGACTTTGCACTAAACACATGCCATAGGGACCCGATTATAGGGTAGGCAACCATTTACACCTCATTCATACAAGGAAAGGACAAAGACAGGATAGATAGAGAGAGAAAGTACATCCGTTTCTGAACCGGGATTTGAACCCAGGGCCTCCTTATCCTCAGTCAGGCACGCTGACCACTAGACAAGTTGGTCGGCATAAAAACAGTAATATCATTATACAATTTCGTAAAAATTTTATGATTAAAGTTGAAACTTCGTTAACACATTTTATTTTACTTTATGAATCACATTTTTAATATAATGTAAATGAAAGCTATAAATCCACTAATTTCAAAAACGATTAGAAATTAAAAATTAGCCTTTACAAATGTCTACTCATTGTTATAACACGTTTGCATTTTCAATTTAAATATAATTACATATTTATTTCTAAATGCAGCAAATTTACTTAAACTCTAACAAAACAGTTATATAAAAATATAGTATTCAAATTTGTGACATAAGCATAAAAACCCAATTAAATATAATAACCTTTAGTAGGTAGAAAATTTGATTTTAAATGTTCTTTTTCCAATTTCTAGAGAAATGGGCCGCGTATATAGTTTTTCGTTTCTGCTGCCATTTTTATAGAGAACCTCATCAAAGGCACTAATTTCTCCCCTGTAATTCGAAAAAAATTTCAGTACACTTAACGTTTAGGAATTTCAGCAGGATTTTTTTAGTATTATTGCTCTTTTGTACATACCTCAGAGTTTTACTTTTCAGGTATTTTTTTTTATCAATTTTAAAATCTTGAAAATAGCTGGAATGAAAAATTTCCTGGGTAAAACGAAAAAAATCTAATGAGAAAATTTATAAAGGCAGATACAGTTTATCCTGTGTAGGGAAATAACAATACATCAAAAATGAGAAAATGATAGTTTTTTGGAAAAATGATCATAAAGTAAATGATAACAAATCAAACAGTTACCATGAAGAAAGGGATTATAAGTAAGGAATGAATTATAATAAATAGTAATGTGAAATACAGAAATTATTAACTAAGCAAGATATATACATACATAGCGGTGTTAGCAAAATACGTGTAAATTATTATCTTTTGTCATAGAAAACAAAACTGTACAATACATTAAGTAATATTGAAGTAAAATTGAATTAGATAGAAATGCAAATGATTATAATTATATATATTAATTTTTTAATTATTCAAAATATCGAAAAAACTTAAATTTTTGGAAAAGTATTTTTTGTATAAAAACTTTCTTATGAATAATCTTCAGCATTTTAAAACATAAATTAACAAATATTCTGATACATGATGTGCATATTGTGCTATAACAAATTAAAAAAATAATTTTTAATGATAAATTCATCTTTTTGGTAATATTCTATATCCTTTAGAACAGAAAGTAATAAATACATTTGCTAAGTCTAAATACAATAAACTTTTATGCATTACTTGATTTCAAAGTATAAAAAAATAACTTTGAAGTAGAAATTAATATTCTTCAACCACACAATAAAATTCTCACAACAGCTTGAAATCAAACGATTCAGAGAATCTGCGATTTTATTGTTTTAGTTAGTTTAGTGGAAAAGTTTAAGAGATTTCCAGAGTTATTTTAAAACGGTACTGAAACAGAGATTGGTGGGGTTTCATCCTATTTAATCAATAATCTGATTTTACACAAATTTCACAAAGATGTAGTTTAACTATATTTAATTCTTTAAATGTTTAAATATACATATAAATTCAACCTTCAGAAAATTATTACTTCAGAATTTTAATTAATTTTATCTAATTCTTAAACCAAAATAGAAGCAGATACTTAAAGATTATTAAGTAAAGTTGATTTATAAAAAAGAATTACAAATGCTAAAAAATGCATCAGAAAACAGCTAACTACCAAATGCACAAATATAAATCAAAATGAAAATAAAAATTTATAGGGATAACAGCTTTTCTTAAGTATAGGTCTGAACTACTCAGGAACTTTATTGAGTGAAGTTCAGCTACATTGTTACATAAGCTCACGGGTTTGATTTCACATCAGGGACCACGTTGAGTGAAGTTCAAGTTTCGTTGAGCTTCACTCCATTTTCGTTTCATGAGCTCACGGGTCTGATTCAACATCAGGGACCCCGTGGAGTGGAGCTCAAGTGTCGTTGCATGAGCTCACGGGTCTGATTCAACATCAGGGACCCCGTGGAGTGGAGCTCAAAGTGTCGTTGCATGAGCTCACGGGTCTGATTCAACATCAGGGACCCCGTGGAGTGGAGCTCAAGTGTCGTTGCATGAGCTCACGGGTCTGATTCAACATCAGGGACCCCGTGGAGTGGAGCTCAAGGGTCGTTGCATGAGCTCACGGGTCTGATTCAACATCAGGGACCCCGTGGAGTGGAGCTCAAGTGTCGTTGCATGAGCTCACGGGTCTGATTCAACATCAGGGACCCCGTGGAGTGGAGCTCAAGGGTCGTTGCATGAGCTCACGGGTCTGATTCAACATCAGGGACCCCGTGGAGTGGAGCTCAAGGGTCGTTGCATGAGCTCACGGGTCTGATTCAACATCAGGGACCCCGTGGAGTGAAGCTCAAGTGTCGTTGCATGAGCTCACGGGTCTGATTCAACATCAGGGATCCCGTGGAGTGGAGCTCAAGTGTCGTTGCATGAGCTCACGGGTCTGATTCAACATCAGGGACCCCGTGGAGTGGAGCTCAAGGGTCGTTGCATGAGCTCACGGGTCTGATTCAACATCAGGGACCCCGTGGAGTGGAGCTCAAGGGTCGTTGCATGAGCTCACGGGTCTGATTCAACATCAGGGACCCCGTGGAGTGAAGCTCAAGTGTCGTTGCATGAGCTCACGGGTCTGATTCAACATCAGGGACCCCGTGGAGTGGAGCTCAAGTGTCGTTGCATGAGCTCACGGGTCTGATTCAACATCAGGGACCCCGTGGAGTGGAGCTCAAGTGTCGTTGCATGAGCTCACGGGTCTGATTCAACATCAGGGACCCCGTGGAGTGGAGCTCAAGTGTCGTTGCATGAGCTCACGGGTCTGATTCAACATCAGGGACCCCGTGGAGTGGAGCTCAAGTGTCGTTGCATGAGCTCACGGGTCTGATTCAACATCAGGGACCCCGTGGAGTGGAGCTCAAGTGTCGTTGCATGAGCTCACGGGTCTGATTCAACATCAGGGACCCCGTGGAGTGGAGCTCAAGTGTCGTTGCATGAGCTCACGGGTCTGATTCAACATCAGGGACCCCGTGGAGTGGAGCTCAAGGGTCGTTGCATGAACTCACGGGTCTGATTCAACATCAGGGACCCCGTGGAGTGGAGCTCAAGAGTCGTTGCATGAGCTCACGGGTCTGATTCAACATCAGGGACCCCGTGGAGTGGAGCTCAAGTGCCGTTGCATGAGCTCACGGGTCTGATTCAACATCAGGGACCCCGTGGAGTGAAGCTCAAGAGTCGTTGCATGAGCTCACGGGTCTGATTCAACATCAGGGACCCCGTGGAGTGGAGCTCAAGAGTCGTTGCATGAGCTCACGGGTCTGATTCAACATCAGGGACCCCGTGGAGTGGAGCTCAAGGGTCGTTGCATGAGCTCACGGGTCTGATTCAACATCAGGGACCCCGTGGAGTGGAGCTCAAGTGTCGTTGCATGAGCTCACGGGTCTGATTCAACATCAGGGACCCCGTGGAGTGGAGCTCAAGTGTCGTTGCATGAGCTCACGGGTCTGATTCAACATCAGGGACCCCGTGGAGTGGAGCTCAAGTGTCGTTGCATGAGCTCACGGGTCTGATTCAACATCAGGGACCCCGTGGAGTGGAGCTCAAGTGTCGTTGCATGAGCTCACGGGTCTGATTCAACATCAGGGACCCCGTGGAGTGGAGCTCAAGTGTCGTTGCATGAGCTCACGGGTCTGATTCAACATCAGGGACCCCGTGGAGTAGAGCTCAAGGGTCGTTGCATGAACTCACGGGTCTGATTCAACATCAGGGACCCCGTGGAGTAGAGCTCAAGGGTCGTTGCATGAACTCACGGGTCTGATTCAACATCAGGGACCCCGTGGAGTGGAGCTCAAGTGTCGTTGCATGAGCTCACGGGTCTGATTCAACATCAGGGACCCCGTGGAGTGAAGCTCAAGTGTCGTTGCATGAGCACATGGGTTTGAATACATCAGGGTTGAATCCCGTGGAGTGACTCTCAAGAGGCTATAACATAACTTTTAGATTTTATTAAATAACACGCATGAAAATGATTAGTTATATTTACACACATTTGAAAATTGGAATAAATTGAATAGCATGGTCCCTAAGCAATATCACTGGTCAAACATTTTTACGTAATTATAGATAAGTGTAACTTGTCTTACCTTTCATTTTATAATTAAAAATCCGGATTTATTTTTTAAGAATCCTTTGTAAAAGTTCATCTTGAAAATAAAATATTACATTTTTGAGCAGTATCATATGACTGCAGCTTAAAATAATTTTGTGACTTACGATAATAAGTGCATTTAAATCGATGAAAATATTTATATAAATCCAATATATTAAATATCATTGTTCAAAATACTTTTAATCCAGATGCAGGGAAGCTCCCTGGCGTCAACATAAACAAATTCAAAGAATACATACAACAAATCCAATGGGAGAGTGCAACTGTGTTAATTAACCATATTATAGAATTATAATAAAGTAAATTATAAACTTACAAATCAATTTTAAGATATTACTCTCTATTAACATTTCTTTTTTTTCTATTTACTTCTCCACACCATTTATAATTTTCTATGTTTTATAAACGTAAATTATATTTAGAAACTTATATATTAGAAATACTAGAAAAATTTTCATGAAATGCTACATCGTAATGCTACAAGTAAGAATAAAAAATGACACCCTATGGTGATTTAACCCTGATAATGCCAAATATCATTCTGTTTATAACCTGCTAATCTTTAGGAATTTGATGTTAAATTTCATATTATATTGTTTTATGGATTTGACATAAAAAGATAATTCTTGTACAAATATTTGTTTTTAAATTCTATTAAAATGTTAATGCTTTATAGTTTGACGCCGTTATTTCATATTAAAATAAGTTACAACCAACAAACAACCAAGTCTAATATTTTTTCAAGTATGTATAATCGTTCTTGAATATTACATACAGTTAGTCAATAAAGTCTGCGTACATCAAGAAAAAGTTAAATCAAACACAAATTTAAGGTGCGAAAAATGTATATATATAGTTTCAGTAAGGGACTTTGAAGTTATTTAACTGTAATATTTTCATATCTAATAACTTATTCACACTGATTTTTAAAAAATTATTGTCCAGAAATCAAAGCCAATAAAGTTGGCGTACAATGCAAAGGAGAGGCGGGGGATTTCTTATCTCACTTTTAAATTTCAAACTTCAGAATGGAAAGATGGTTACATTTTCACGGTCATTGACTTCAAAAGCAAATTTTACGTTAATTGGAAATTTTATTTTTATTTTCTATGACGAAAATGACAACCAATAAAGAAATTCCTTTAGTTAAATCCGAGACAACTAATTATAAAATTGAGAGGTGAAGGTAAAACTCTTCCTGATATTGGTAAAATCATTGGAAAACCATTTTCTAGTGTACAAAGAGTTATTCAAAACTAACTTGGCATTGGTAGTCTTACTGTAAAATCAAGATGTGGGAGATCGAAGAAGCTAACGCAGAGAGAAGAAAGAAAAATTCTTTCACGAATTAAACAAAATCCTAAACTTTCTGCTGTAAGCATCGCAAAAGACGTTTTTTTAACTAGCAACAAGGAAATTTCTCCTGAAACTGAACGAAAAGTGCGGCGAATAGCCGATTATCATGGACGCGCAACCCTAGGTCTAAGCCATACATTTCCGAGACAAATAGAAAAGAATTGCTTTTGCCAAGACATATTTAAACTCTTCGCAGAACTTCTGGAACAATGTAATTTGGTCAGATGAAAGTAAATTTGCAATATTTAAAGTTAATGGCCATCCTATTGTATAGAGAAAACCAGGAACAGTACTGAATCTGAGAAATTTAAATCCAATTGTCAAACATGGAGCTGGTGGTGTGATGGTATGGGGGTGTATGTCGTCGAAAGGAGTTGGAAATCTTAACATTATTGATAAAGTCAAGGATAAGTATGCTTATCCGGATATTCTAAAGAAAAATCTACGAAACAGTGCCCGAAATGTAAACCTTTCTAATACCTTTATTTTCCAACAAGACAACGACACGAAACATACAGCTAAAATTGTGAAGGAATATCTCTTCTATCACACTCCAAGACAGTTGCGTACTTCTCCACAGTCACCTGACCTCAATCCAATCGAACATTTGTAAGCAAAATTGGAGAAACGAATTTGAAAACACAACATTACGTCCCGAAATGAGCTAATTAGTAAATTGCGTGAAGAATAGGCGAAGTTTACGTCGGATGACACTGAAAAACTAGTTTAGTCAATGCCCAGCAATGCGTCTGCAAGCTGTTTTGAAAAATAAATGATATGCTACAAAGTATTGAAGTAATGTAAAAAACTTATATTTTGCTTTATTTGACAGTATACGCAGACTTTATTGGAAGGAATTTCTGAGTTTTTCGTCAAATTATATTTTTGTGTAAAAAGTAATACACTTATATTATTTACTTTTTATTTAATATTACAATTGTAGCTAATAGAAGAAAAAAATGCAATGATTAAAATACATTTTTCAATGTTTTAAGTGTTTTTTTAATGCAAAATTTAGTCTTTACGCAGACTTTTGTGACTAACTGTATATTTTATAAAATATGAAATATAGATAATCTCTTGATGATAAAATTATTAGTTTGAATGTAATTAATTTAGATAGTTTTTGAAACGTTTAAAGTAATCGAAATAATGTAAATATACGTAAAATGGTGTTTACATGCTCCATACATCTAAACACAATAACTAAAGGTTTTCATTTTATATATAAAATCAGTTACTTCCAATTTCAGTAAAGCATATTGAAATTACAAATTACGACTCAAAATGTAAGAAATTATATTATTAATGAAATTAACTGGAAAGCCTTGCTTATAAATTATAAAACAGAATAGTTAAGTTCGTTTTAAATTTAATAAATTAATCAAGTCTATTTTACATATACTAATTATGAGAAAAATATCTGCAAGATTCGGCAAATTCATTTAGAAAAAAATATGTCAAAATAATTTATCTTGGAATAAATTATTCACCACTTATTACAGATAATTAAAATATTTAATTAATAAATTATCTTTGAATAGAAGCTAGTCAAAAATTTCCATTTAAGCAAATGAATTGCTTTATTGAAGATCAAAACAAGTCTCCAAAATAAAAATTCATTTCTAAAAGAAATTATAACTCACTTAGCAATCTTGTTTTTCCAAAAAAGTTTAACATCAATTACATTAATTTCCTAAGCTTAAAAATAACACATTTTGTAAGTGAGTATAAAAAGTCAGCATTAAGTGACTTATAAAAATATTTTCAGAATTTTTAATTTTGATTCAAAACTGGACATGAGAAGATTTTTCCCTCAGTTAATTCCTCTTGTGTTTGATTTAATAGTTATTCAGAAATGCTTATTTAATATATATAAACAATTATATAGAATAAAGAACACACACATAATCTCCAAACATGATTGCAATACATTCTTAAGTTTCTAAATTTAAGGTACATTAAATAAGCTAAAATTTGAAAATACTAGATTGTTAACCTATAAATGGTAATGCAAATCTGAATATTAAAGATATTAGTTTTTAGACCGGTAAAAGTTTGTGAAAAATCCAAAACTCATTTTTAGTACAAATAGAAATGCACATACATAAAAAGATTTAGATACTTACCCCATTAGCTAGTATCAATAAAAGACAACAAATAGTGCTGTTGTTGCTAATCCCAGATGATCCATTTCCAATACTAGACCAACTCCAAAAGTCAGGAAATCCAAAAACATAAGGGGCTTTGAAAGACTTCCAAGTCAAAATTCAAGCATCTCAAGATGTGCTCAGGCGATGCCTATTCAGCTTTACATTTTCTGCCCAGACTAAAAGTCTTTTGACCCTGCATACATTTGAGGTCCCCTAGATGACCACTGGCGAAGCGTGATATACAAGCTTGAATAAGATTTATGGTAAAGGGAAAGAGTTACAGCTTCTGCAGTCCGCAGAGACATGGATCACCAAAGACAAGCTAATGGTAGAAATTAATTCTATTTTACCTAGATCCTAAGTATGAGAAAAACATCTGCAAAAATCATGACAAAATCATTTAAAAAATAGTTGATCTGTGAATAAATATTTAACCATTACTACAGCAAAAGTTAATAAAAATATATAATTAATAAATTCTCTTTGATTGAAATCAGACGAAATTCCCATTTAAGCAAATGTATTTCTTTATTGAAGATCAAAACACGAATCTAAAATAAAAATTAATTTCTAAAAGAAATTCTAATTGCAAATTAGAACTATTTTTTTCTCAAAAAGTTTCATACCAATTACATAGTTTTTCTAAGCTGAAAATTAACGCTGTTTGTAAGCGAGTACAAAAAGTCAACATAAATAACTTGGGAAAGCATTTACTTTATTTTTAATTTCGCATCAAAACTAAACATAAGATTTTCCACTCAATAAATTCCTCTTGTGTTTGATTTAATAGTTACTCAGAAATGCTTATTTAAAATACATGAACAATTACACAGAATAAAACACTCACACACTTTATCTCCAAACATGATTGCAATACATTCTTAAGTTTCTAAAATTTAAAGTAAATTAAATAAGCTAAAATTTGAAAATATTAGATTGTTAACCTATAAATGGTAATGCAAATCTGAATATTAAAGTTTGGAGTTCGTTGAAGTTTTTGGTTCCGCAGTTTGAATTCCGGTAAAAATTTGTGATAAATGCAAAACTTATTTTTAATACAAATAGAAATGCAGATGCATAAAAAGATCTGGATATTTACGCCATCAGCTACTATCAATAAAGACAACATGTTGTAATGCTAATTACTTTTGAGTGAGTTTTCGCAAAAAAATCGAAAATGCGACAAATTTCTAATATTCGTCTAGAGATAATAAGAAAGTTACAATTTTTTAATAAAAATCTTTATACAATAGGTACTTTAAAAAATTTCATTATTAACTCATATATGAGAACATTTCATCAATGATACAAAGAATGTAATTATAATATTTATTTTAACTTAAATAGTTATGAGATAAAATTTAAAACTGTAAATTGCAATTGTTCATTAACTATTTTAACAAATTATAACAAAATTTATTAACAAATTCTTCAAATTATTTTTCACTAACTCAAAAACTCATATTGAAACCTTTAAAAAAATTACCTGAAAAATGTTGTAACAATAAAAAAAAATCATTTCACTAAAACTATAATCATTTGCTTCTTAATTATTTATAGCCTGATCAGAAATTTCCAATTTCAAATTTTTTAGATTAAGTATTTAAATTACCTTTCCATTACTGACAATTTTTATAAAGGTTTGGTTTTCAATTTGAAATAAATGAGCTTCTCTAAGACAAAAAATTTCATTGTAAGTTTTTACAGCAAGAACTTGGTTAGGTTAGTTTGTCGCTTCATGGTAATTTTATACACACAATGATTAATTAATCTTCGTCAATTTAAAGTGGATTCTGAACCACAATATATATCTATACCCAATTGGGATTCGAAACCGCGAACAGTTGAACCGAAGACAAGAGCGCTAACCATTCGGTCACCATCTGCTCCTAGCTGTGTGTGTACACAGCAATTTTTTTACAATATTAGAATAAGCGGAAATAATTAGTGACTGAAATTGTATTCGAACACTAAGTAAAAATGTAATAAATAATATATATATATATATATATATATATATATATACGTTGCTTTAAGACTCGCATTTATTTTACAATATAATTGGCTATTCAAACATATTTAATTCTTTTTAGAATAAGAATCTTGGGTTTCAGATAGTTGTAAATTTTTAACGTCACATACTTAAGCAAATATATATTCATTTTAAAACATTTTCATTATTTTTCAAATCAATTTTTCATTAAAGAGAATGATATTCAAACAAAATAATTAATTCTTAATTATACGATGTCTTATATTTAATACATTATTAATAATTAAAATTGATCCTTTTAACCACGCTTTAATTTAACCTATTTTTTTTTAATTCAACACCATAAAAAATTTAGATTGTGATCATTCAGATGAATTCCGATTATAAAAAATTAAGCCATTCCATGCTGTCTTTTATGACAAAAGCTCAAATATATGCAAAATATTAATTTATAAATATGCATCAACAGCAATCTTACTATTTTCAGGGTAATACCTAAATTTAATAAAAAAAAACATGCAAAACAATTTAAAACTTAACTTTGAAACAAAAATAATACTTTATAGCCTTTTAAATTGTATAATGAAATTTCACTAAATTTCAAAATGTAACTTAAAACTAATTTTTAAAACATTTTAAGCAGATTTAGTTAGGAACGATGAAATATTTATAGAAAAATTACCCGTATTGATAGATGCAAACAGCGGAAATTTTTTTTATATTTTTTTATGTGTTTTATTCGTTTGAATTTCTATGTTTTGCTTTTGTATAAGACATTTAATGAATAATTGATTAAGTGTTTAATGATTAATAAAAACCGTAAATAAAATTAATAGACAGCTAAATTATTTCTTTGTCCACATCAAATATCTATATCGAATTAGTGTTAATGACAGGTTCTTTATTTTAATTTCATAGCTCCATACCGACTATTAACGAAATAAGTTTAATGAGCAAAATTAAGGAGATGTTTAATGATTGGAACATTTAATTTCATTTTAATTCGATTTTTTATGCATCTAATTAAATTAATATGAAAATTAATTGCGATAAACTAATATCATAATTTTAACTACAAACTTAATATATTACTTTTAAAATTTCCATTTAACTTATTTAAAACAAAAAATTTAATAAAACTGTTAGTTATAATAAAAAATTAAATATGTTGCAAATTTGAAAATAATATTTTAAATTAATAATTTATTTATTTACTTATTTTTATGTCTATTATTTATTTCGTTTCTTACGGTATTTAATGTTCGAATTCTATCAACAAAACAAATGGAATAACAAAACTATAATAATTGTATACAATGTTAATTGAACACCATTATAAAGTATACAAAAACTGTAGAAAGTTTTAAAAACTTTTAACATTGTACATACTTTATTACACAATAATTATCACTAAATAAGATAAAGCATGTTATAATAGACAAAATAGAAAAGTATGTTATTGTAATTATACTTTTCTATACTTAAGAACGAAAGATTATACTTTTCTATACTTAAGAATTTTTATAATTAAATTTAAAAGACTATAAGATCAAAAAATATCTAATTTCAATGTGGGGAACGGTGTTCTTACTTACGTCTGACGAAACAACTCTCTCTCGGAAATCCCAATTTCAGCTGAGCAGCGTCCACGGAAGAAATGGCGAAAACTATCAGACGACAATTTCCGCGCATTCGTGCAGAATCCTTCATTCTTCTCAGCAGCCAATGAAAAGCTGTAAAAAAATGCTGATTCCGTCATTAGCTTTAGATGCAATGCTTGGATGATAAAACGTTGTCTTTAGCCATAACAGTTTTTTATACTAATTTAAAACTGAAAACAAAGGAGAACCGCGTTTTGAGTTAAAATATTAAGTGAGACAATAAATTAAAAAAAATTATATTTCGTAATAAATAATGCAACACAGAATATTTTACAATGAACAATAACAGCATTACAATAATAAAAAAGAATTCAGTATTTTACTTTAAAATTTAAATTTCTTCATTTTTTTAAACTAAACGTGGCTTTAAAAATTACAGGACGGTATTGATACAAGTAGTTTATTGCGTTTTATCATATTTTAGGAATGAAAAGTTATTTTACACTTGATAGATTTCACTGCAACAGTTATGGAGGAAATTCTTAAGAATAAAAAATTATTATATTCTTAAGACGAAATAGTAAAATAATTTTCTCATTTTTGAGATGCTTCGATTTTTAATACAATTTCAATTTTTAAATTAAGCTTAGTATTACCTGGATTCTATGTAATTTGTGAGAAAGTTAGAACAAATTTTTATAAAAGCATTTAAATAAATTGTTCATAGATTATGGTCATCACATTTGTAATTGCCATCAAATTTGTAAATTTCCAATACATTTCAATGAAACATTTTTAAAAAAAATAGTCATTTGGTAAATTAATCCTTAAAAAATAATTAAAAATGCACCGTTTTTATATGAAATGAAATTTGTATTTAAGTAATTTTCTTAAATTCTCTCTCAGTGTCCTATCAATATAAATCTTTAATTTTTCCAATCATGGCCAATTATTGTTGCTTAGTAAAATGCATATGACGATATAAAAGTCAGTAGTTATCATCCAGAAGCAATCAATAGCTGAATGGCGATTTTCCAACACAACAAAAGTTGATCATGAAAGTTTATGTGAACAGTGATTACACTGAAGAGTAACTAATAGTAGCTTAAAAATGATCTGTAACGTAATTTTTTCAATTTAACAATATATTTCTTTAGCGCAGAAATTATGGAAACAAAAATAAAATGATTTAAACAATCTTTCGACAAAAAATATATTTTTTAGTTCTATGATCTAATAGGTTATAAATTGCTTACACATCTTTCCAATTTATTTGTAGAAAAATAATTTTCTTTGCTAAGTTTAGTTGGCAAAGAAAGAGATTTTTTTATCACTAAACACTTGGCAAAGTTGAATCCAAAGCTAAGGCTAAATTGTTCTCAAATAGAGATACATTAAAGAACACTGATACAAAATAACAAGGCATATTTTTTCGCAATCTGACTACCATTTAATTGCAAAATTTTCTTTATTCCCATTATTTTGTTTCCCAAATTTTAATCCTATATTAGAACCCCAAAAGAAATTAGCATTAAAAAATTTTGAGTTATTAAAAATGAAAAAAAAGATAAATATAAATACATACATTCATGCGAGTATCTGCAGTGTGAAATCATAAATTTAATTCTCTTAGCGCACTTATAAAATTCTATATTTATAAATTGAAGACATGATAAGCCATCTGAACCTACGGGTAAAAGTGAGTCCGAACCATTGAATATATCCATTTCAAATTTAAAGACATGCTCAATAATCCTTGAATAAAATGATGCCAATCATTTAACTAACGTTCATCATTGCAATCATCTGGAGTACGGTGTATATATATATATATATATATATATATATATATATATATATATATATATATATATATATATATATATATATATATATATATATATATTTATATATATATATATATACACACTACTGGCCATTAAAATTGCTACACCAAGAAGGAATGCAAATAACAGAACGATATTTATTGGACACATACATTATAGTGGAAAGAACAAGTGATTAGATTTACAGGAAATTAGGATGCGTAGATCTTGAAAAATCAGTACCCAGAGCAGCCACCTCTAGCTGCAATAACAACATTTATCCGCCTAGGTATGGAGTCAAACAGAGATTGTATGGCATGTACGGGTATATCTGTCCATGCAGTTTCAACACTATGCCACAGTTCATCGACAGTAGTGGATGGTGAGTGATGGCATGCCAATCGCTCGGCAACCATTGACCACACGTTCTCAATTGGTGACAGATCAGGAGAACGTGCTGGCCAGGGTAACAGTCGAACCTGTTCTGTATCAAGGAAGTTCAGAACAGTACGGGCAACATGCGGTCGTGCATTATCCTGTTGAAACAAAGCATTAGGGAGGTCTCGAAGATAAGGCTGAGTCACTGGCCTTAACGCGTCGGAAATGTAACGGTTGCTGTTCAAAGTGCCGGTAATGCGAACAAGAGGTGATCGAGACGTGTATCCAATGTCACCCCATACCATCACTCCAGCAGATGGGCCAGTATGGCGATGTCCAATGCAAGCTGGCAAAGGGCGTTCTCCACGATGCCTCCAAACACGGATCCGGCCATCATGGTCCTGTATACAGAACCGAGATTCATCTGTAAAGATGACGTGATGCCATTCCCACGTACAACATTCCCGCGTCAATTTAAAAATATATTTAAAACAGAAGAAAATAAATACCAATTATAACATTAGAAAGTAAATTTTTTCAAAATAGTTCTTCCCTTAAGGAATGAAATTATTATTCAAAAAGGGATACTATTATTATAATGCCATTATTATCAACGATGTAATATTTTCACCTAACATAAAATTAGAGAGTGTTAGTTTCGCACTAAACAATGGGAAGAAACGCACAATAAAATAGTTAAATTGCAAATATAATGTTGACGTTTTAAAAATAAAATATTATAACCCTAATTCCAGTTGAAAATTAAATATAAAATTAGAGTTTCTGACTACGTTTTATATATAAATGGTAACACTCGGTTTAAAATATTATTTCCTTTCATTTGAATTGGTGTTGAAACATGGAATAAACATTTAGATTTCTTTCATTCGTTTCAGAAGAATGAAAACTTAATCATTTTTAGACTAAAAAGTTGCAATTGTCGAGATATGTTTATGTATTACATGAATGTAAGTATTTGGGGGTGGACTAGCAAATATTTTTAATGAACCACTTAAGAGGACTCCTATGTTTATTAAAATAATTGTGTCTGGAAAGTAAGTGTTTATATTTCAATTGATTCAAAAAAAAAAAAAAAAACTAATCAGCACTATTAGCGGATGCAAACCTATTACATTCAGCACTTTACTATTGAAGTAGCAATATCAACACACATGGCTTTTTTCTTTTTATTTGATTATTTTAGAGCATTGTATTATACGATTATACAAGAATGGAATATTATAACCTGTACCATGCAACGCTAAGCATTAACAGATACGCTGTTAAAGATTTTTTCTTGGCGATGTACAAAATTTGTAGTTGCATTTGTTAGATGCATTAAAAATGTCGAACTATGTATTTCCAGACCAATTGACTTTTTTTTAAGAAAATTCCTAAACTTGCTGTAATTCTTAAAAAAACCAAAAATCAACACAATTCTGATAAAATATTTTACTGCTATATAGTTCACAAAATTAGCGTTGATATTTCAAGATGCAATAGGACGATCAATATTATGATTCGAAAATAAAAGAACAATATTTCTGCGTAAAATAATTTGAATCATAAATATGTTGAATCATTTTAACAACAACAGAGGAAACTACATTTCTTGATAAAGAGCATTTTATAATTAATAATTCGAATATTGGTTGTTCAACTAATAAATGCTTTTCTTAATTCAATCAAGAACTATTACTATTGATGATAGTTGTCCAATGCTTCTAATTTTTGTTCACAAATACAGCATACGCACGAGAAATGTGTTTACATTGATTTGTTGTTGTTATTTTGTTGTTTCTAATGACACTTGTGCAAGCCAAGCTCGCTATGTCTTTGGCTATGCCAATTTAAGTCGAATGGGAGTGTCTTTCGTTTTAATCAGAGCACCATGTAGGTGAAAATACGACTTTGCTCTACACACATGCCACAGGGACCCGTTTATAGGGTAGGCAACCATTCACACCTCATTCATACAAGGAAAGGACAAAGACAGGATAGATAGAGAGAGAAAGTACATCCATGCCCGAACCGGGATTCGAACCCAGGACGTCAGGCACACTGACCACTAGACAAGTTGGTCGGCTTGCATTGATTTAAAATCTAAAAATAAAATAACAAGAAATAAGATGCGCAGAATATATGGAAAAAATTCAGTGAAGTACAATATAAACGTGATTACCATACAAAAATATATACAAAAACAAAAAACAAAAAAATTCTATTTTTCATTTATCTTCCCACAATATCATGAATTTTTGTTGGAAAAGATTAACCTACGTATACAGAAAGTAATTAATTAAAATATATTAGAATAATATCCAATCCTGCTTATGATCATATTTATCTTTGACTTAATAATTGTTTATTATTATTATTTAGACACCTCCACATAATAGGTAGCATTGCTGCTAAAAGCTGTAGTTAAGTTTATATTATAAATGTGTAACATAACATTGTTGGGTATAAATATGATATACTTATACCCAACCACAAATACCCATGAGATTTTTCGCCAAATCTGCCGTCCTTTGTTTTAACTACAGCGCTTCCGGTTTTCCATTTATTGTTAACAATTTGAATTTTTGCTGTTTTTTTGGATTTGTTGTTGTTGTTGTTAGATTTGATTTTTTCTCATGTTTTACGCCATTTTCGTGTAATATTTGTGTAATATATACGCTTTTTTTAAATAGCAACAGCGTTAGAATTGCTTGGCGATGAAAGAAAGTCGCAAAATTCATCAATGGGGGTTCGCCAATATTCTACTTGGTTATTTCTTTCGTTTCTGATGAGATTAACCTTACGCTACTTTATTAAAATTCTTATTGGGTTTATGACGTCAGATAACGTTTCATCTTCATCACATGGTATCGAGAAGGCGCTGGAGATCCGACGTCGTCATCGCAGCAAACAAGGCGATGTTCACCATCGAATGTCTGAGAAAATTGTCGAGTTCATTTTGTTAACAAAGTGATTTCCCATATAAAGACCAAAGCATCGGTTTAAGAAGCCGTTTTCCATTCATTAAAAACTTTAACATGTTGTCAATAGAATAGAAGAAATAGCAAAATGAAAGAGACTAGACAAACATACACTTTATGGTTAGTTTAAATCAGCAAGGATGATCTAAATTTTTAAAAATTTCATTAATAGAATTCTAAATTATAAATAATGGCAATATTTGTAAAAACAAAACGGGAACATTAAATATTTTTTACTCATCCACTGCATATTTGCTTTCCTGGTGAACTTTTCATATATATCGGACAATAATTTTATAATGTGCAATAATTTAGCTTACTCTTTCAAAATATCGTAAAAACATTAAAATTGTTTAAATTTAATTTTATTATTTTTAATTGTATATATAATTGCGATTTCTAGTATATCTTAAATATATATCTCACTTTAACATGTGTACAAGTACAAATAGAGATTCATATTTAACTACATTTTATGTTAGTTATGGAGCAAATAAGTTAAATTTAGTTGTTATATTAGTTCATTTAACCAAATGTAATAATATCCTTTTTTCTTGTGTGAAAAAATTATTATTTTTGCCAAATGTTTTAAGAAATGAAAAATATCGTTAGAGCATTCACATTTTCATAGATATTCGCTTGAGAGCGTAGGAGTGTGGGTTCGATTCCCAACGTGGCCCTGGGTGTTTTCTTCGTTATCTTCTGTGGTTGTACATCGTCATTGTGCTATTTGTCCTATTATCGACGAAAACTTACAAGCGGATCTGAAGAATCAAGCATACAACTCTGAATATAAGTAATGTAATAAATAAATAAATAATAAATAAAAAATATTTCATAGATATTTAACTATTTTTCTCTGGTGAGCAAGAATAAGAATTTTTAAATATCAGTAACATTTTGCATACTACTTTGAAAATTCATGCCCAAACACCTATTGTTTACACTTTATTAAAGCAGACTGTGAATTTTATAATTCGAGACAAAATATGAAATTTAGTAACTAGATAAAGCCAAAACCATATCAGTATTTATTTATAGAAATAATTCTATAAATCTTTTGGAACAATTTTATGGCATCTTTAATAGTAAATTCATTTATTTCATTGTCCAAAAATACATCTTGAATTTTTTTTTATGTATGTATATTTCAAATAACGAGACATGGTTCTAAAGGATATCTTTTATATTCTGTGAAAAGCTTGTTGTGAGTAGTCTTAAATGGTTTCCTTGGGTATGACTGAGGTGAATATGGTATGTACTTTAAAATATTTATTAGTTGGATATAACTTATTATGAAGCCAAAATGTAATCTGTAAGCAATATTCTATTCTTAAATGCAATTAATTTTCCGCTTATTCTTATTGAAAAGGATAAATAATTCTAGCTTATCCTCATAAAGAAGGGATCAGAACATTATTACTGCTTCATGTATTATTAATTATATATTTTTATAGCACAATACGTTAGAAAAAGAAACCTATCAAATGTATGTATGAAAATCAAACACGTTTATTAATCATAAATTATCTAATACAAATGAAGTGACGGACAGCTTATAACTGATGAATGATATTATTAAATTGTGTTTGTTATAAAATACAGGGGATAAAAATGAGTCTCATATTTAATATGATAACTCAAATATAAACATAGAAAAACAACTTGTTTTAAATAAAGATAATTTGCTTTGAATGCAAGATTAATTTTTAAATTTAATTTTCTGTAGTAAAACTAACACGAAATGCTCTCACATTATCACATCTAACTCTAAAACAATAATTCAGTATTAATATTTATAATCCACAGATAACAAATATTAATATTATTGAGTCTGTTTTGACATGTTTTGATTCATTTGGGAATAAAACAAAAATTTCATTTACAAATTCAAAAATACTACAGCAAGCTGTTGGTAATATTTGTTACAATCTATATATTGCAACTAAATTAGTAATATGAAAAGCAAATCACAAAAGGGAGCACAAAAATCAAGTATAAGAAAAAGAAGCATATTTTATTTGTACAGTTTATTATTTTTCAAATTATTATAAAAACGATTCCAATCGCTAAAAATAATTGTGAAACCGTGATTTTTGTCTCGTTTAATCTTGAACATCAGAAAATATTATAATTCTTGTTGCTGTAATGAATAGTTCAATGAAAACTCTTTCAGTTACAGTAACACAGAACTGTTTGCCATTTTAAAACGCACACTCTCTGCTATAAATCACAAAATACTGTACAGAATGGCATAAATAATACTTATTAAAAGTGACCCCAATAATAAAAAGTAAATAAAAAAACATATCTTACTACATAAAAAATTTAATATTAGAAAAAACTGTTGCCATTCACAACTTGAATTATAATTTTAAAAAATGATAATAATCAGGTAGAGTGTCAATCCGACAATTTCTGTGTGCTAAGTCTGGGGGATACAATTCCATTTCATGATTCTTAGAA
This sequence comes from Latrodectus hesperus, assembly GCA_037975125.1. Taxonomy (NCBI): domain Eukaryota; kingdom Metazoa; phylum Arthropoda; class Arachnida; order Araneae; family Theridiidae; genus Latrodectus; species Latrodectus hesperus. Next base: position 14,237,351 of record CM075858.1, on the reverse strand, counting down.
GAAAGTATTTGTACCAAGTTATAGATTAATAGATGAACTATCAAAGTTAATTTCATGTATTTACAAAGAAATGCGTATATCTCATGCGTAAGAATGCGTAATTTCATGTATTTACAAAAATAATAACAAAAATACAAATAACAAAAAAATTTTAATTTAAAAGAGTTCATGAAATTCTTAATTTTTTTATTAATGAATACTTTAAAAAAATGTTCCAGAAGAATAAAATAACATACTTGAAAAAATTTTAATAACTCAAAATAACATATCAAAAATATGCATTTTACCTTTCAGATCTAAATTTTGAGTTTGTTGCATGAGAAACAAAACATAATTTACATAGAATATGCATAAATCTGAGATTTAACCAACGTGATATTTTGAAATAGCAATTCACTAAAAGTGATTTCATTAGAATTTACAGAGTAATAAATATTGATTTAATAAATGGTTATTTAATTTATTGAATAGTAAATCTCAAAATAATCACATAGTAATTGTTGATTTAATTATACTTAGAGTTACTTTAATTATACTTACAATATAATATTAAAGCAATATTGATTACAATCCGGTATTTACATTTATTAAATGCTCTTTAATAATAATTAATTAATTACATCAAAACAACATCATAAATATATATTTAGAAAAAAGACATTTTTCTATTAATTGATTTGGTTTCTGCAGAAACGCCTTATATCATTAAATAGTTGACGATTTAGACATTGTCTCTGATTTTAGAATTTATAAGGTGTCCGATTTCAACTATGGAATTTTATCAAAGGTAACAACAGTCAATAACAAATTAATTCAAGGAAAATATATAAAACAAAATTTTAGCATCGTTTCATGTTTGTTAAATGGGTTTCATAGGAACAGTTTACATTTATTAAATTAAAAATACTAAAAATAATTAGTTTCTTTATCTGAAAAAAATCAACGCTAATTTATTCATTCTACTCTGTTTTTTTTTAAAGTTTATTAAACTATTTCACACATTAAGATACAAACATGGAGCATATTTCAATGATTGTTAAAACCACCAGTGTTGCTGCCGAAGTAATAGAGATTTGATTTCTGGTTAAATAATTCGTGAATACAATTCAAACCCGGTGCAGATATTCATTGAAACTAGAAAGACATTTTAAATCGAAACTTCGGATTCAATGGCAATCCGAAGACTAAAAAATGGCTTCTAAAATGTTAATAAACTAAACAAGCAAACTGAAAATGGGGTGAAATTTAAGATTCTCTCCCTTCAGGAAATTAATTAAATTAAATAATTGAATATGTACAGATTGAGTACATCTTTGAGAATATTACAGTACTGTGTCTGTTCCCTTTTATTTCGTTAACTATTAAAATATCTGTGATTTTAGTAGAAAATTAGAATGATTACATCGTAAGCATTTCGTTACTTTAAAACTTAATATACTTCTTACATTTCTTATAAAAGTAACTGGAATTATTAATTTTATTTTAAGGTTTATAATTTTCTCTTTATATATATTTTATCATACTTTATTTTATTTTTAAAAATTCTTTTTAAGTTAGTGCTATTTATTTAATATTAATAAAAACTGCTAATGTATTTCGCTTTTTATGAAATTAAAAATGCATTTTATTGTAATTTGAAAATATCCAGATTTTTTTCCACTTCTTTTATTTTCTAAATTCTTCTGAGAGCATCCCAATAATACCTATCATATTGCTAACCATTTAAAATTGCGTTTGCAACGGGACATTTGACTGAATTCGTGTACAAAAAAAATATTTATTCAAACAAAATAAAACTGAAGCTACTTAACTATGAGGGAAAGAAAAAAATAAGTGTTAATATTTCAAACAAAATATTTCAAACTTGATATGTTCATTTCTTCTTTAAAATCACTAATATTAAATCCAAAATATGCATTTAATTTAATATTTTTAATCTTGCTGAAAATTAAATTCATTCAAAACACTTCCGATGTGTTCAAAAAATTTATCAAAATCCCATCTCATAAATTTTATTAATGTATTTAAAAATGTGGCTTCCCATTCCATAAAAAATCATGCATTTTTGGTCAACTATGTCTAGTTATGGGTTAGAACTGGTTTCAAATATAGACTTAATTTGAGTATTGTGCTTTTTAGAGTAAAAATTGAATTTATATAAAACAATGATAATAAGTTGTACTGGTTTACCTCAAATCATTTTGGACAAAGATACATTGCACATTGTTAAAAAAACTACGAGCTTCCATTTAATTTTTAATATTAGTACCTGCACTCTAAAAAAAGCACTGTAATTTTACAGTAAAATGTGCTGGCGTTTTGGGCGCCAGTGCAATATGCTGTAAATTTTACAGCATATTCGTAAAACTTTTACAGTTCTTTATACTGTAATTTTCACAGCACTTTTTACTGTAATTTTAACAGCATTTTTTATTGTTTTTTACAGCACTTTTATTTATATATTTACAGTACATTTTACTATGCATTTTGCTGCATATTCTACAAAACCTATTGCAATAGCTATTTACAGCTATCAGCATGTTTTGTAAAGATAATAGTAGAGTATAAATCAATTTTGACTACACAATAGCTAATTTCCTAATTATGGGCCAACTATTATTATGCAATTTTTTATACAATATACAAAGCACAAAAACATAACTTATGTTATATTGCAGAAGATATCATTTTTCAGAACATTTTGTGATCAATAAGTTAACTTTCAATACCTAACGAGATTATTTAACTTTCTCACCTCATCATCGTAACCTTAACAGAAGTTTGAATTTTTTTTACATATTTTTTTAGAAAAATTAAGAAATAACAGTTATATTGAATACGATACAAAGCTAAGCATAAAACGGGTTTTTGATATATCTGTGATTCTACAGATTTAACATAAAAAGAAACCTTACTAAAACATTCCATTTTACTAAAATTACCAAAGGGAAATTAGTTAATGATATAGTATTTTAATTATACTGTAAAGACAATAAAAGTTTTCTTTTTGATATTGTTTAAAGAAATTGATTTTTTCCATTATAATAAAAGCAAATAAAGATTCTGAGGAAAAAAAGCAATATAGTTGACAATACACACATAATTGAAAAGAATTTTTTTATTTACATTTTAATAATTAAAGCCATTTAAAGTTGGATAAATTATTTAAAAGTGACAAAAACTCGTGCTTGGATTCCATCCTTGACATATTTTTTAGATTTCGTTTCCCGCGAGAGATTAAAGTTGAACAAGCACCTGAAAAACAAACAAAGAAAAAAAATAGAAATCAGACACATGAATAACTAATTTGAAGAGCTGAATATTTCAGAGGAAAAGTTGTTTAATAGTTCAATAAAATAATTAGAACTTTTTATTGTTTCATATAACTGGTTGAATTTCCCTAAAATATACTTCTTTTAATAGTTACCAAGTGGTTGTTATATTCATGCAATCACAATCATTTTGATGATAAAAATTATTTCAAGGGATTTTAGCAATTTTATGATAAGAATTTTTGGTAATGAAGGTCTCACTTCTTATGAAGATGATAAAATCTTAACTTCAATCAAATCATTCTAACTGATGTTTTCTATCTGGAAAAACTAATTTGTAATTGATTTAATTAAAAGAGAATATAGAATTTATTTTATAAGAATTCATTTATGTTAACAAAAATTATATCCTCTGAGAAGCAAATCATAACATTTCCAATGGGAACTGTGAATTACAAATTTTTAGAAATAAATTGTGAAACACACATGAACTTTATGCCCACATTTTAAAGATACTTACAAAAGCCGATTTTAAGTTTAAAAAAATTAATTTTGCAATGAATATGGAAACATTTCTTTTGCATACATATATACACAATTTAAAAATATTTCCATCGAAAATAAACAGAAAAATTAAAATGCTATAATGTGTCAAAGTAACAATAATTTATGAAATGACATTTTATAAAACATTTGCTTTAAACTGAATTTCTTTAACTCGTAAATAGTTACCTCAAAAGTGAAATCTAAGTTGTCTTAGAGTGAGATCAAAGTTGTATTTCCCTCTAAGAAAACTTTAATTTCAATAAGAAAGTACATGAAATAGAGTGCAAAATTAGGAAACATAAAAAAAAATTGCTGTTCATTAAGTCTGCATATTTACGCCATTATATACGTACTTAAAGATAAATAAAGGAGAATACAGTTGAAATTGTATAAAAAAATATTTAACTAAAACAATTTAAGTTTTCTTAGAATTTTAAATATTCATAAGATTTATTTTAAATAGAATGCTGGCAGAGTAAACAGTATTTGAAGAGGTCAATAAATGTAACAACAAATTTTTGCTTTTGAGTTAAAACATTTTAAACCTTATGAAATTTATGAATAATATATACCACAAACTAATACACATGGTATGCAAGGTAAGTCTATAATATCTACTGCATCATTAGAAGATGTGGAAATCTAAAACCAGTAAACAAATTCCTGATAAATTTATTTATGATTAAGTTTTATATTCATTTCTAAACTTCTTATTTATAATTTACTAAGCAGTAATTTTTTTTAAATAAAGTTTTGAATACTTTACTGCAATACTTCTAAATATTTTTCAAGTCTTCTCCAAAATATGCAGATAGAAGAACAATACACGCTCCAACATCCTCTTTTCCATCCAATTCTTCAATAGTTAAAGATTGTATTTTACAACCTCCAGGAGGAGAAGTTTTTAAGAAATTAACAATTCTTTTAATTTTGTTAGCTGATGCAAACTTAAGTCTTTCATTTAAATCTACAGCAGTTAAACACTTAAAATGATCTAAAATGCTTTGCTTTAAAAATAAGCAATGCCATCTTTCTCTTAATGTGGAAATATCACTAGGTGTGTTAATATCTTTTCTTTGAAATGGAAAAGTCTAATATTAGTTTTACAGCCTCTTCAATTATAACATCAACAAACACACTGCATTTTGGCTTCTTGTCGGACATCACAATGAAGAAAAAATAGAAAACTTTTAAAAATACACGTGCTTATAAAAACTCCCTCTCTCTCAAAGTCTATTCTAGCTTTCAAATATGGCTGAAGTTGATATGAAGATGCTTTACTCTGAATAGTCTTACTACTAAAAATTATTCGTGATTATTCTATTTTTAAAACTTCCTTTACAAATCAAATACTTTCTTCATAAATTCTTATTTTCCCAAAACAAAGATATATTTAAAAAAAATTTTTTAATGTGTGACCATATTGGAAGGTAGTATTTAATGTATACAGTAGTATTAGAAAAATCTTGAGCACAATATATTTTAAATATGTTAAGCAAGAACACAAATTACAAAGTTTTCACTCATGTATTTGTTTCTTAATTATAATTTTAAATTATCTTTTCTTTTTATGAATTTCAGATTCCTTCACTAGCATGTAAATAAATCATAAATAGCACTACAAATTTTGCAATTTTTTAATAAAATAAAGTAAAATTTGCAGTAATAATGTAATTTTTAACAAAAAAAATGTGTTGCCTGAAATTTTGTTTTATAAATATCAAACAACCAACAAGATTTCTCAAACAGGCTTTTAATTAATGTTTTAATTAGTAAAATAAATTTTAAAAAATTAATCATGGTTATAAAATAATAAACTTTACATTTTCTAAATAAATTTTACCTTAATTTGAATAGTACTTCCTAATATGTAATTAAAAAAGGATTTTTATATACTTTATATTCTTATATATTTGTTATAAAATAATGATTTTAAAAAAGCATTACATTTTTCATTGAAATGCATTTTTACATTTCATGCAAATTCTAAACACAAGACCATTTATTCTATATCATTATTTGTAATATTATTTTATTGAAAGAATATACAAACATTTATGCCTAAAAAATGATTATTTTAATGCATGTTACAAAATGGAATTGAATTACTGATCACAATTAGAATACAATTTAACGATCTGTATTAAAAAAATAAACATTTTTTAATAAAATTCTAATCAAAATATTATTAAAAATATATAAAAATATGTTATATTTAGTTAATATACAATAAATTCTATCATTTTACAATGAAAGAAAAATCAGGAAGTTTCAACAACGAAATAAAATAGAAATTCCGTTAATATATTTAATAATATATATCTAAAAGAATATAAAAATAGATGATTATTCAATTTTAATTTCGAAAGAAATATAGCTAAGCAATTTTATAGCAATGAAAGCACTTAAATACAACTCTAATTTCGTCAAAAATTTGATAATTAAAACACTAATCAATTATGTTACCAAACTATACTGTAAATATTTTAAATATTAATAAAAAGTAAGTAAAAAATATTGACACTGAATTAATACTAGTAAATGTGATCATTTTTAAATTCAGCTTAGAATTTTTTGAAATGTTCAGTCAAATTTATAAGAATTTATATAAATCAAAGTTAGCTAACAACTTGCATAATAAACAATATGAAAAGTATACTTTACCTTATATTTGGTGATTAAATTTCAATAGAAATTCAACTAAAGGAACAACTATTCTCAAAATATCGCCTACTTCACTAAGCGAAAACAAGGGCAAATAAATGGGGAAATTAACCCCTTAACCGGCTTTAATTTGATTCATTTGTCGCAGGAACAAAAGAAACTTTTATCCCGCCAATTCAATGCGCATACCCAATAGCAAACGATTTTCTGCGGTTGAATTTTACAGTAAAATTTACTGTTATCATTAGTGTTCCTATGACAACTATTTAAATAACAGTGATTTTTACTGTATTTCTTTTGTTTTTTTTACAGTTTAATTGGAAAGTTCATTATGACTTTGACATCAGTGAATTATATGAATGATCTATAATTTAATTACAAATGGAATTAGATTTGTAATTAACTTATAATGGAAGTAGGTAGTAAATAGGAGTTATGTAATAGTGTATTTTTAGTTAATTTATAGTAAAAAAGGGATTTAAAAATGCATGTTTCTACAGTTTATTCTAAACCAATAAAGTCCCAAACCCATCAAGCTGAAGCATAGAAATTTTCTGCGAAAAACATCGTTCAGTTTTCCGTTATCAAATACGTCTGATTATTGAATTTATCTTTCATAAATTCATTAAATAACCCATATAAATTTTAAAATATAAAACAGTAGAATTGTGGAATACATGCTATGGGTGCACTTTTATCATTCATTATCAACTAACTAATAGAAGTTGTTTCTTGAAAAATAACAAACAATACCACATATGTTGCCATTTTGGTAGTCGAATAGTTTTGTAAATACCAATAATTGTCAAAATAAAATTCGGTTGATAATATATCTGTCACCTGTAGGACACTGAAGTAAATATTATTCCTTCAATGTACAAATTTTTCGAAATTTCTTAGACTGAGGAAGTAGTAGTTTGTTATTATACATCATCTAATTGTGTCTTATATGATACTTCATGTACAAATATGGTTGGATTTTAAGAAAAACATGTGATAAAGAGCAATATCAAAATTCTGTGTCACCTGTTCTAGCAGATGTGTTAAGCAATATAGTTATTTCTAAATTTTTTGATAGATATTTTTTATTCTATTAGATATCGTTTAAATGCGTAAATTCTTTCGATATTATAAAACAGAAAAGAAATACAGAAAAAACAAATTTAGAGTTGACTGAGAAGGAGCCATAATGCCTAGAAATTGAATAATTCTTTAATATTTTAAAAGGAGTTTACTTTCGTAATAAGTTTGAATTAAACCAGTGTTTCAATTCAATAAAAAAAGTTGATTTTTCCATATAAATTCAAGTTTTTTTTTTAAAAAAACCAGGCTTTAAAGCGTGAAACAATTATTAACACATATTTTAAAGGGTTACAGAGAAATAATTTTATTCACGCTCGTGCTGCTTTATAAATTTTATAGGCTTATCCTTGTCAACAATAACTGCTTTACATAAAAATATAATAAAAATCTAAAAAATTCATATATCAATATAAATTTAATTAAAAGAATATGCAAAAAGTTAAAATTTATAAATGTATAAAATTTTAGACCATATAACTACAAATATTGTGCAAAGTATTTGTTAAAATAAATTCTTTAAAGTTTGAAAGTTTTCTAATTGAGTGCAGCAAAATGTTGACATTATATTGCTCAAAAAGGCAAATAATAGTTAAGATTAATATCTGTTATGTAACTAGTGAACCTATTTGTTGAAGCTGATTTAATAAACCCCTTTTTCTAGTTTTTAAGTGAGACTGGTAGTTGATAAGAAAGCATATCAATTTATAGTCTTATACAGGAAACATTACTGCTGTTGTTAAATGATTATTTCAAGATAAAAATGATCGGTAGTGCAATTTTAGCTTATTAATATATAAAAAGAATTTTATTTACAATTATATTTTTCGACTGCTCAATGTTCAATAAATATTCATTCGAACTTAAGTATTTTCATTATATATTTTCTTTGTGTCTTCCGATGATAGAAGGGTTAGCGTCCCTGACTTTGAAACAGTAGGACCCGGGTTCGAATCCTGGTTATGGCATCAACGTTCGTTATTCTCTTTGTGTGTGTTTCTCATTCCTTACGGTTTCTGTGTGAAGATGGTATACGCACTGGATGGCAAACTTTGTAAATTTTCATCACTCTCACCCCTTGTATTTCTGAACAGGATTAAATTACATGGATTTACAAAATACGATCAGTTTGTACAAAAAATTCTGAAATTTGAGTTTGTGGTTGTGTTTAATTATAATAAGGTATTAGTAAATATTCTCTTTTTCAAAATTTGTTACGTTTTTTAGATATTTCATCAATACGCAAAAAGTTTTCCACAATAAAATTATTTATTATACAATTTAAATATATATAACTACAGAGCAAAACTAAATCTCACAAAAGAAGACAGTCAATGGTCAAATGAAAGCTTTCGAGTGAAAAATAAAGATAGAAAATATATATATTTATCATTTATTAAGAATACAATACTAGGAATACAATATTAGGAATATGAATGATTTCTTAATATTTTGAAAGTAATTTTTACATAAATATATTTTTGAAGAATTCAGTACTTCAATATCAACTAAATATGTGTTTTAGTTGATTTCAGTGTTTTAGTTGATATATATATATATATATATATATATACTATATATATATATATATATATATATATATATATATATATATATATATATATATATATATATATATATATATATATATATATATATATATATATATATATATGTCTTAAAACACAGAATATTATTATATAAATTACTTTCAAAATATTAAAGAATTATTCATATTTCTTAATATTTTGACAGTAATTTATATAGATCTTTTATATGTTATTAAATGGAACATAAAGTCAGTCTAAGCATGATAACACGGAAGAACGAAAATTATTATTACATAAATTACTTTCAAAATATTAAAAAATTATTCATATTCCTTAATATTTTGACAGTAATTTATATAAATCTATTTTTCATGTTATTAATTGGAACATAAAGTCAGTCTAAGCAGGATTAACACGGTTTAATGAAAAGGAAATTAAAATAGAACTTATTAAAACATTTCCAAAAAAAGAATTTTTTTTAAATTTTCATGTGTAAATGTCTACTTATACAATTATTTCTTGCTTTCTTTCAACAACATAGACTTTCTCAGACTACTATAAAAATTACCATATATTGAAAAATAATTTTAAAAAAATGAAGTTTATATATTAATCCTAAATTCCTATATTTCATATACATCAATTAAAATACTATTGGTTATCTTTTGTCAAAAATATTTCAGCATAAGATTTATTTAAAAGTGTAGCATTTTCATGTCTTAAAACAGAATAATATAAATTTCCATAATGTGATGTCAATACTAAAAAAGCATTGGACTAGTGAATGAGAGGTTGCGGGTTCACACACACACACAGGTTGGTCTAAACCGGCAAGTGCGCTCTATGTGTTTTCACCCCCAATCCGAAGACCCAAATTATATACTAAACTTACAGGAATATTTTTACGAAATTTATTATTATGGTTTAAAATGTGATTTTAACAATCGTGTGACATAAATTATTTCATTATTTTTATTTTTTCAAATATGTATTTTCTCAAGGTAAGCGAGGACCTATGATACACTCCTGTTACTGAGGACCTCGCGTACACACCTGTTACGGAGGACCTTTCATACACACTTGTAAGTGCGGACCTTTCATACACACCGGTAACTGCGGATCTTTCATACATACCTGTAAATGAGGACCTTTCATACACACCTCCAACCACGGACCTCTCATACATACCTGCAAACGTGGATCTCATATACATATATGCAAATTAGGATAATATATGCATTCTTTTAAAAGAGAATATAATATTGTAATCTGTATCTTAAGATAGATTTACTTGTTTCATTAATTTAAAATCCTACAGAGAGAATCTCAAAAGAAAACGATATATTTTTTCACACAAAATGTAAGAGGTCAATAAAAATAATGCTTTAACAAGAATTTATCCATCATGTATAAAAAGTGCAAGTATGATATGACTGAAAATAATAATATTTCTACCATTGAATAATATTTTAAGAAAAAATTTTTGATTAAAAGTCCTGATTGTTCCTGAAACAGTTAATGAACACTTGGAAGCATTTTTTTTACTAAGCAAAAAAGTAATTTGTCATTGGAAAATATTTTATGTGGATACATGCTTTCGCTCCCATCTAATATTTTTAAGCATAAAAATTAAGTTTTATTAAACACCAAAAAAAATTCTTTTAAATATTTTCATTTTTTGTGCTTTAAATTTGCTGTTTAAAAAATAAATATTTCTATAATACAACTTTTAGTTTAAATATATCAGATTAAATTTATTAGTATTTTTTGAAATCATTATAAGCATAATTATTAATTCAGTCTCTTGAAGAGTGAATAATTTTAATGTTTAACAGTAAAAGTATGAAAGTAAGAGTGTAAAATGTCATTCAGTATATATTGGTTTATGGAATCAGTTGAACAAAAAGGAAAAAAATGATATTTCTAGTACAATAACAAATACATATATAAAAATTTGAAAATTGCTTTTTTTTCTTCTAAAAATTTAAGAAATTCTACAATTAATTATAAGTTAAAATCTTTGTTATGTTTATATGCATGAGTTAGAAATCACACATTTGTAATTTTATAATGTATTTGTAAAAAGTATTACACTGAAAAAAACATTTGACAAATACAACATTTTCATTGCTTTTGAAATTCTAGATTTCCTGTTGTTGTTGTTAACTAATGACACTTGGACAAACCAAGCTCGTTATGCTATGCGAATTAAGTCGATTGGGAGCGTCTTTTGTTTTAATCATAGCACCATGAAGGTGAAACTTTGCTCTACCCACATGCCATAGGGACCCGTTTATAGGGTAGACAACCATTCACACCTCATTCATACGAGGAAAGGACAAAGACAGGAGATAGAGAGAGAAAGTACATCCATGCCCGAACCGGGATTCGAGCCCAGGACCTCCTTATCCGCAGTCAGGCACGCTGACCACTAGACAAGTTGGTCGGCTCTAGATTTATTTTGCCCATATGCCTTACTAAATATGAAGACATACAAGAAGAAAATTAAGTTTAACGACGTTAAAATATTTTTTCATTGTAAGGAAGTCTCTTAAAGAATAATATTTCAAAAATAGTTCATTAATGACCGTTGAGAAACTTTATGCAAAATAAATTGAATAAGTTGTAAGGTATTTTCATTAAAGATAAGAAACCAAGAAGCATTTGAAGTTGCCTTCACTCAGAAACTTACTCAGTAAATTACATACTGTCACACATGTCAGAAAAGATAGAACATTTTAAATTAATTGTAAACCCCTTTTGAATCACTCCTTCATACAGAACATTATAATCTTTTCCATTGTAGAAATGCTAAATTCAATCAAAGAAATTTTAAAAAAAGTATTTTTATAAACATAAAATTAAAATTTGTTTTTCAGTTCATCATTACAAAATAATAATATCTAGCTAATTATAATTAGATCAATTAGATCTTTTTTAAATATTATTGACTAAATTAATAGATATATTCAAAAAATGTATTTTCGTGGGCATAAATTAATTAACAAGAAAGAAATTTTTACCAAATTTCTACAATGATAACTTTAAATTAATGTTATCAGTTGTTAAAGCTATTTTTTATTTACCACACTGAAAGAGCTGATTCCTCGTATTGTCATGTCATGTCAGTATATACATGTCACTTAAAATTGTATTTCTTTGATAAATATTAGAATTTATTTGTTAAAAGTTAAAGAGTAAAGAGAAATTTCAAGAACGTTATCTCCACTGTTACTTGTTGACGCAAAATGAGCTTATGTGTTTTATGTGATGTAATGCTATTTTTAATTTTCCAGAATTTTTTTGTGGAAAATAGATTAATTAAAAGTAATCAATGATACTTCTGAGTGTTTAAGCATTTATCTCTACAAACAACCCCACACATTTTAGATTAATCATAATGACAGCTTGTGTGTAGCTTGTGCTACACCATAATTTCAGGAATTAAAAAAATTGTATAACTTAAATTATACTATCAATTTTAACCCATTCGACATTTGAAGAAGAGATGAATGTTTTATTTAAGTTAATACACAATTTCCGTCAAGACGTTGAAACTATGATAGAGGTGTTGCAACGTTGGGTATGGTGCTCAATGTATACATAGTTGTTGTTTATGACACTTGGACAAGCCAACTCGCTTTTGCCTTTGGCAGTGCGAATGAAGTCAATAGGGAGCGTCTTTCGTTTGGATCAGAGAACCACGAAGGTGAAAGTACGACTTTGCTCTTTTTAAGGTGCCTCGTAATTTTGAGCCACTGGCAGGTGACGAGGCCACACCTGAGCTGGCACCCTCCTCTCCACATCCACGCCACACCAGCGGAAGGACTTGACTTTGGACGTCACAGATTAACGTGGACACGTCCCCAACCCACGGAGTTCCAGCAACCCAGTGAAGGAGTGTACACCGTGGTCACCCTCCTAACCACTGGCCGCGGCAAATGATGCTTCACTTTGCTGAGCTTACGGGAAGCGGCGTGAAGCTGCTGAGCCACTGGAGCTCATATACCTAGTGATTTCTCATAGTGAAGGTTAAGTTTAAATAAGATTTAAATAACATGTCATATGCTACATATATTATAATTTATTTAAATATAATTTAACTATAATATGAGAATAAAAATGCGTGTGTAAATATTGGCAAGTTTGATTTCGTATGGTCGATAAATAAGTGATAATAATTATTATTAGTTACTAGCTTAAAAATTTAACAAACTCATTTTTCTTACACTAAAATTACATTTAGTGTATACATTATACTCATTACAGAGTATTTTTAAATTTTTAATTTTTAAGAGTAATGCTAACCACCAAAAAATTTAAACGAGAATACAAACTTTGCTGTTAACACATCATTTTTAAATTAGTTTTAAGCATCAAATATGAGCTTTGATTTAACAGGATTGAAGAATTTAAGTATAGACCATTGTGTTAACAGCAACAATTGCTTAGTGGTACATTTTAATTGTTTAATGTAAAAATTATCCCAAAAAATCCAGAGAAGTATGGAAATATTATCAAGTTATGTCTTGAATTAAGTGTTCCACATAAAAAAATATTGGATTTACAGAAATTTTAAAATAAATACAAGTTTCCCTTAAGAAGTTTCTTTGAGAATAAAATATATTACAAATGTTTAAAAAAATGCATACTGTTACAAATTTGTAAATAATGATTATATTTGTCTTAAAATATCTCAGACAGATCAGAAATTCTCACATTTTGGGCAAAAATTGCGGTATTTAGACGTGTTGTAGTTTAAAAGCGGATTTCCTAATGATTTGGCGACTTGGCGACAGTTGGCGAGATTCTTGGCGACTTGGCGACGGTTGGCGAGATTTTTGGCGACTTGGCGAGAAATCGATACTTCTGGAAACATCCATCACCTAAGCTCTAGGACCAATATTTTTCGAGATAGCCTAGAAGCTTCCAGAACCTTGGCGAAATTGATAGATTTCTCCGCCAAGTCAGGTATAAATACCGCAGCCCGACATGGAATAGAGTTAGTATTGTGAAGACAGGCAGTGAGTGAATACGCACGATTAGTTGTGACTGCTAGTTGTTCTCTGTCTGAGGTATTTGAGACCTGTGATTAGAAGCTGTTTCTTATTATTCTATCTGACGAATTGTAGCTGTGATTGTTACAGCGGGAATTTCGTTTACCTTGTGAAATTTTTACGAATAAAAGTCTTGTGTTCATTAAGTGGTTGCTTTATTCAACTCTCAATCAACACGAACCCGTGGAGCTCGGTACAACTGGTGTCAGAAGTCGGGATTGAAGAGTTGATGCAGCGTGTCACAAGAAAAATGGATATGGATTTAATGAAAAGTCTTCTCGAAAAATTAGCGGAGCAGATGGCTGAGATGAAAACTGAGATGAAAGCTGGACAAGAAGAGATGAAAGCTGGACAAGAAGAGATGAAAGCTAGACAAGAAGAGATGAAAGCTGGACAAGAAGAGATGAAAGCTGGACAAGAAGAGATGAAAGCTAGACAAGAAGAGATGAAAGCTGGACAAGAAGAGATTAAAACCGAGATGATGAAAGAGATAAAATCTGGACAGGAAGAGATGAAAGCTGGACAGGAGGAGCTTAAAAAGGAACTTAAGAAGGACATTGTAAGTGTTAAAGAAGAATTCTCCAACATCATTCAGGAGAAGATGAATGCAATGGAAGATAAGGTAACTTCAGTAGAAACTAAAGTTCTGGAGATAGAAGAAAACGTGGAAGAAGCATTAGACAATATCAATAAGGAGATTGAAAGCTTGAAGAAACAAATGTCAAACAGACATGAGGAACCCAACGTGACATTTGTGCCTTCTCTAGCCAATATTAAACTCTCAACATTTGATGGGAAATCATCCTGGCAAGTATACAAGACCCAGTTTATGATGGTAGCGGAAGCTAATGGATGGAATCCCCGAGCCCAAGCTTTTCACCTGGCGGCTTCTTTAAGAGGAGACGCGGCTGACATCCTCGAGACGCTTCCGGAGGAGCAGAGGCACGATTTCCAAGCCCTATCGAGTGCCCTTGAGTTGCGGTTTGGAGATAAGTGCACTAAAGAATATAGCAGACTACAGTTAAAGTCCCGCTATCAAAAAGCGGGTGAAAGTCTTCAAGAATTGGCTGCCGATATTCAGCGACTTTCCCATCTAGCATTTTCGGACTGCCCAGCTGAGACACGTCAAGATCTGGCTCTCCATCACTTCATCGATAGTGTGAGGGATCCGGAGATACAGAAAACACTTAGACTCGCCGATGTCAAAGATATTGGATCTGCCCTAGTCTACGCACATAAGATAGAGGCTGCCCAGCAGGCCGCGCGTAAAGACCGGCACTCAATCAGAGCCGTCTCTGCTACTGATATGGACTGTGATCTCAGAAAGCAAATCGAAGATCTGCGGAGAAAATTCCGTAACTTAGAATTGAGTAAAGGTGGCAGAAACACGAAAATTCAGTGTTGGACTTGCGGTGCAGTCGGACACGTTCAGAGAGACTGCCCGAAACGAAAAAATGGTGGAAATGATCTTCCACCACAGCAGGGAAACTAATATGTGGCCATCTCGCGGGGCGGAGATGTCCAGAGAGTCAGAAGCCCCATTTCAAATTGTTTCACATTTCTTCCGTAAGTAGCGGCGACAACGGACTTTTCGTTATGGGACATGTCAACGAAGTTCCCTGCAGAATGATAATCGATACTGGAGCCAACGTAACTATCATTAGGACAGATTTGGCTCGCAAACTTGGTGACAAACTCATCTGGACGCCGCCCTGCATTACCCTCCAAACTGTGACAGGTGACAAGATTAAAGTGCATGGAAAAATAAATCTAAACATTGCATTTGGTAATGCCGTGTACCATCATATGGCATATGTCGCTGATATAAATGACGAATTTATTCTCGGATTGGACTTTCTCAAAGAAAACCATTTCAAGTTAGATTTTAAAAATAATGAACTACACTCATGTTCTGAAGACATAGCGATTTTTAAGACGAAATATTCAGATATTAAAACAGTCCATCATATAACTGCGAAGAGTGAAACAACATTACCACCAAGAACTGAGACAATAGTTTGCGGAGCTCTTTCAGAAGATAATAATTTTCATTATGGATTAACTGAATATCCAGATTCCGACAATAGCGTTAAAGGAGTACTAGTGGCTTCTTCACTTGTCGACCTTTCACGAAATGTAATCCCGGTAAGAGTTGCTAATCTAAGTAATAAGGTAAAACTTATAAAAGAAGGAGAAGTGCTAGCGACCTGCACTCCAGTGACCTGTATTAACCGAAATTGTCAAGCCACACTATCTGAGCCTCCTGACACTCTAATTAATGAACTCCTTCAGAGTGCAGAGTTAGATGATAAACAGAGGAATGCTGCAAGAAATCTATTATTAGAATTCGGAGATCTCTTTTCCAAGAAATCAGATGATGTTGGGCGAACCAAATTGACGCAGCACCGAATCAATACAGGAAATCATCCACCCATTAAACAACATCCGAGAAGATTGCCATTCGCTAAACAAGAAGAGGTGGATAATCTTCTGATGGAAATGCAGCAGAATGACATTATTGAGCCATCAGAGAGTCCTTGGGCTTCGCCTATTGTTTTAGTTCGGAAGAAAGATGGCTCTACCCGATTCTGCGTTGACTATCGTCGGTTAAACAACATCACTAAAAAAGATAGTTACCCTCTTCCTAGGATTGACGATACACTTGATGCTTTATCCGGAAAACAATGGTTTTCGACTTTAGATCTCAAGAGTGGTTATTGGCAAGTAGAGATACATCCTGAGGATCGAGAAAAGACTGCATTCACCACAGGACAAGGACTTTGGCAGTTCAAGGTTATGCCATTTGGGCTTTGCAATGCACCTGCAACGTTTGAGCGCCTGATGGAGACAGTATTACGAGGACTTTCCTACGAAGCCTGTTTGGTATATTTGGACGATATCATTATTGTAGGGCGCACATTCGAAGACCATTTAAGAAACATCCGAAAGGTGCTGGAAAAATTAAAAATGGCCAACCTGAAGCTGAATCCTTGCAAATGTAATTTATTCCGACGTGAAGTAAGCTATCTGGGACACATTATCTCTGCTGAAGGTGTAAGAACAGATCCTGAAAAGATCTCCGCAGTTAAGGACTGGAGTCGTCCAAAAGATGTCCACCAATTAAGAAGTTTTCTTGGACTATGCACATATTACAGGAAATTTGTTAAGGGTTTTTCAAGTATTGCCAGACCTCTTCACAAGTTGACAGAAGTTAAACAGAGATTTCTATGGACAGATGAATGTGAGAAAGCTTTTAAACAACTGAAGGAGGCGTTGACATCTTCGCCCGTTCTTGCATATCCCCAGCCCGAAAAATTATTCATTTTAGATACGGATGCCAGCAACGAAAATATCGGAGCTGTTTTGTCGCAGGAAATTGATGATAAAGAATATGTCATTGCTTATTGGAGTAAATGCCTATCAAAACCGGAGCGGAATTATTGTACAACCAGGAAGGAATTGCTGGCAATCGTCAAAGCAATAGAACATTTCCACCATTATCTCTATGGAAGAAAGTTCTTGCTCCGGACAGATCATGCATCTTTAACCTGGCTTTTAAATTTTAAAAATCCAGAAGGACAGGTTGCCAGATGGATTCAACGACTCCAGGAGTTTGACTTTGAAATACGTCATCGCAAAGGAACTCTTCATGGAAATGCTGATGCACTATCAAGGAAGCCGTGTAATGAAAGCTGCCGATACTGTTCTAGAGTAGAGAAGAACTATCAGCTGATAAATACTTCGGTACGCCAAGTTACTGTTTCACCTCCATCAAAACCAGACCCATGGAGTGATGAAGGACTTAGGGAAGCCCAAAAAGAAGACCCAGATATAAATCCAATTCTTGAATTGAAAGAATCTTCTAGTATGAGACCAAGTTGGCAGGATATCTCCACCTACAGTCCTGCTACTAAGCAATATTGGGCTCTTTGGGACTCACTCCATATAAGAAATGGTGTCTTATACAGGAAATGGGAGTCCGATGATGGACGTAATTTCAAATGGCAGCTTGTTCTTCCAAAATCAAGAATTTCAGATGTTTTGAAAGAATTGCACAGTAGCTCAACTGGAGGCCACTTCGGAGTAATGAAAACTCTACAGAAAGTTCGAGAACGCTTCTATTGGAGCAAAACGAGACAAGATGTAGAGAAATGGTGCCAATCTTGTGATGACTGTGCGGCACGTAAAGGACCGAAGAAACGTAGCCGAGGAAGGTTGCAGCGGTACAACGTAGGAGCACCTTTTGAGAGGATAGCATTGGACATTTTGGGTCCTTTACCACGATCCTCAAATGGCAACAAATACATACTAGTTGTCATGGACTACTTTACTAAGTGGCCTGAAGCGTTTGCAATCCCCGATCAAGAGGCGACTACAGTAGCCGAGGTTCTAGTGCAGCAATGGGTTTCCAGATTCGGCACACCCTTACAAATTCATTCTGATCAAGGGACAAATTTCACCTCTGTTGTGTTTAAAGGAATGTGTCAAATTCTCGGAATAGACAAGACGCAGACCACACCACTACACCCACAATCGGATGGCATGGTAGAGAGGTTTAACAGAACCATCTTGAATAACCTCTCCCTTATGGTTTCCAGAAATCAACAAGATTGGGATTTGAAGCTACCGCTGTTTCTGCTTGCATATCGCAGTGCTGTCCATGAGACTACCGGATATACTCCTTCACAGATGCTCTTTGGTCGCGAACTTCGTCTCCCTTGTGATCTTCAGTTTGGTCGTCCACCGGATACATCTTCATCGCCAGAGGAATACCTTCGAGACCTTCAGGCACGTCTTGAAGATGTCCATAACTTCGCTCGAGACCGAATCAACTTGACGACCGAAAGAATGAAGACAAGGTATGACACAAGAGCGACGGGACATGAATTCCAAGAAGGTGACAAAGTTTGGTTGTGGAACCCGATTCGACGTAAAGGACTTTCTCCAAAGTTGCAAGCCAACTGGGAAGGTCCCTACACAGTCCTAAAAAGACTGAACGACGTCGTGGTTCGTATAAGAAAATCATCTGCTTCAAAACCAAAGGTAGTACATTATGATAGATTAGCTCCTTATCGTAATGTAGAGTAAAAATCAGTAGACCATGGTCTGTTTGTAAATAGTATAGATAATTTTAATCTTTTCTATTTTCTTGTATTTTTAGTGTATGTAATGTGCTCTGTATCCTCTTGAAATGTAAATTCTTTTATATTAAATTTAGCCTCCTATCAGGGGATTGTACTGCCCGGGACGTGCAGTCCTTGAGAGGGGGCAATGTTACAAATTTGTAAATAATGATTATATTTGTCTTAAAATATCTCAGACAGATCAGAAATTCTCACATTTTGGGCAAAAATTGCGGTATTTAGACGTGTTGTAGTTTAAAAGCGGATTTCCTAATGATTTGGCGACTTGGCGACAGTTGGCGAGATTCTTGGCGACGGTTGGCGAGATTTTTGGCGACTTGGCGAGAAATCGATACTTCTGGAAACATCCATCACCTAAGCTCTAGGACCAATATTTTTCGAGATAGCCTAGAAGCTTCCAGAACCTTGGCGAAATTGATAGATTTCTCCGCCAAGTCAGGTATAAATACCGCAGCCCGACATGGAATAGAGTTAGTATTGTGAAGACAGGCAGTGAGTGAATACGCGCGATTAGTTGTGACTGCTAGTTGTTCTCTGTCTGAGGTATTTGAGACCTGTGATTAGAAGCTGTTTCTTATTATTCTATCTGACGAATTGTAGCTGTGATTGTTACAGCGGGAATTTCGTTTACCTTGTGAAATTTTTACGAATAAAAGTCTTGTGTTCATTAAGTGGTTGCTTTATTCAACTCTCAATCGACACGAACCCGTGAAGCTCGGTACAATACAAAATAAATCTTTATTTGGTTCAATATTCAAAATTTGCATGAAAATTTCATTTGCTTAATTACAAGTATTTAATCTTATTATATTTCATTTATTAATGTCACATACTTAAAATTATTGTATTCTTTATAATGTGAATTGTTCTTATATATAGGTCAAATATTTTCTGTAAGAAAATTGTTTTACTTCCTTACGAAAATAAATGTACTAACGCCATGAGTCTTTTTGTATTCAACACAAGAAAGGGTGCTTTCTTTTTCCCACCACCTGTTTCGTTAATCAGTATCTACGTAAAATTACCCCCCGAAGTTTTAGAGCACGGGCGGAGGAAGAAAAGAGCTACTTCAAATGGTCACCGAAAATGACACCGGAATCCCCTTTGACGACCTTATCAGGCATTGAGGGAGAATATATTTCCACTCTTCCGCTGATATAGAGGAAAACATACATTTCAGAGAGTACGGTTTTTAATAATCATAATAATAATTTTATTATTAAGCATAATAAAAAATTATGCATTTCCTCACACACTCATTGAATGATTTTAGTTTTTCATTATATGGTCAAAAATAATTATAAATGTTTAAATATAAAATTGGAAACATGAATTATTAAAAATGTATGTATCTATCATTTCAATTGCCTGTATAAACGAGCGTGAGCTTTGTAAATTTCATTTTAATAATATTCAGTTAATTTATTAAGATTGAAGTTCATTTATTAGTTTTTCAATAGCTTTTCAAAACGTGAGTCAATACCAAACAGCCTTTATATGAACTCCTGACTTAATTATTTCTTATTCTGTCAGCAAAAATCAAAAGTTTTTAAAGCTAATAACCTACCATGATATAGTTTAAAGGTGTCACAAGTTGTAATTTTTTTATTTTCCTCATCTTTACGTAGATAAAATATTCCTTTCCATCTTCATGATTTCAATATTTTTTGACGTTATTTTAAATATGTATATCCTGATTTTTAACTTCTATATTTTGTTAAATAGCTCTTTTTAATTCCAATCACTTAATGTATTTCGCAATTAAACTGAGATTTCTTTTTTACTTTAAGTAAACTTCAAGTTATTTTCAGCAAATAATAATCTATTCTTTAAATTTTTCAATTTTTGTAAATACTTATTGAATTTCAGATATGGAATACCAGCGTTACATCTGCTTGCATCGGATTCCTTTAAAAACTTCATATAATATTTTCCTTTTCATTTGTTCGTGTTCCTAAGGAAATCAAATGTTTAAAATTGTTAATCAAAGATTAGGGAGAGTATTGCAAAAAGGTTTTAATGTACAAGAGCTTAATATAGTAGATTTGAAAATACCTTTGTATTACCGAGTAATAAAATGCTTAATAATGTTCTTCTCTATTGGTTTATAAGTATAGAGGAACACTGAACGTCTATTTGACGGATCTAAAGTATGCCTCTCTAAGTTATTTATAGAAAAGAAAGAAATCTATTTGAAGTATGCAAAATATGTAATAATCGGGATGCGCAAGATGTCCATTTTAAGTAAATAATAAATGTATTTTTTAGATAACTATCGCACAAAATGAAGTGCACCATATGATCGGTATGTGATGATAATACATGAATGGGAATAATTTGAATCTAGCTGTCACATCTCATTTCGATAATGGATAACAATGTCGATTCTCAACGTTCATATCGTATTCATTCTGGTTAATTGTTCACATAGTGTGTATCAGTAAAAAAAGAATAAAATCGATCAATTTTGATATTATATTTTTTAATTATTATAGAATATTATTTTTAGAGAAACTAAGAATCCACATAAAATAAAATTTTTCATTTATAACTGAACCGCAAATGGTTATTTTTGCACGAACGAAAACCGGAATTCACATATATTTTATTTTAATTGAAGAGGAAAGAAAAAAATACAGTTTGAAGTCTTGATTTAAAAAGATATAAGCTTCAACTTTTTACATAATGAAGATAATGGGCTTATTTATTGCTTCCAATACGAGGCTTTCTAATTGAGGCATTAGTCTTGGAAGTCCTCTACTATTATTACTTTCTTTTAATGTCAAAATCTCATCTAATGTTTTCGCATTCTTAATATTTTACTATTTACATATCTTTCTTGTCAAAAGTATGGCATTTGCTTTACACTTAACAGCAACAGACAAATTTCGCGTACATAAAATGAATACTCAAACATAACTTTCATTTATATAAAAATGAATCTTACAACTTTTATATTTACATTGTTATATAGTATCCTCTGTTTTGTTATAAAAGTATTTTGTTTTCCGATTGAATTCTTCCAAAATAAAAGTCTTTGAAATAACTTCGCATAATTCTAAAAATTCTTAATAAACACAATGTTAACAGAAATTTTTAAATAACAAAGTAAAAATACTTATAAAGCTGCCAATATTACATTTATGGGTATAATATATTTATGGGTCGTATCTCAGTTCATTATATTTTTTACATTTTCTTCAATAAAGTAAATAAATGTCTAGATGTTTGTAGAAGTATATATATATATATATATATATATATATATAATCTCATATAACTTGCAAAATAATTTGAAAGAGAAGAGGACTGACTTTGTTTTAAAATACTGTGTTATTCTCATGAACATGTTTTCTTTATTACTGTTAATTTTTTGATTTTTATAGTAAAAAATATTAATTTTGTAAAAATCTATATTGAATTAATTTCCTCTAATTTTGGGTATAAGTTTTGGTATTCTGGTTTCAGTATCAGAGTAAGTAATATATTTGATCGGGGAACTATATATATACAAAACATTTTTATAGTATTTCAATCCTAAAATCTACTTTTAAATGAAAATAACGAATTTAAAGTTAAGATACATGTAGCCATTTTCCAGATCCCAACGGCAGGAATCTAACATCCATTTTTTACAGAAACCATTTTTTTTTGTCTGGGATTGAGGGAGGTCTGTAGCCTTCCGGCCATGTACCTCGTTTTCTAATGAATTAGAGTCCTTGGATAGTCTTGGCCTGGTGATTAAAAAATCAGAAATAAAGATAAAATAAAGAATAATACAAAAATAAAGAGGTAAGTACTCCCACTGGATGCACTCTGCACGACTTGTGTTTTTGGACTAAGTAATTGAGTAATCCAAGTATAGACACTTAGAGGATGACAATAATTCTTGGTACACATAAAATTCCTATAAAATTTTTTACGAAGGAAAATATAAGGAGAATACACAGGATGATTACAATAATTCTTTGAAGCACACAAATTCCGTTAAAATATTTACAAAAGATTTACAAAGAAAAAACACAGGTTGATGACAATAATTCTTGATAAATACAAAGTTCCGTTAGAATATTTACAACGGAAGACAAAGAAGGAAATATATCCATAGTTGTTTCAGATTAAATAAAACTGAGATATTTACAGGATCCACACGATTTATTTAAAATGTAGTTTCTCTCAGGATTGAAACCATTTCTGCTATTCATATACATATGCCCTAAAGTGAGAAAAGTTTATTCCTTTCTTGACAAGGAAGTTGTTTCCCAATATTTCATTTATGGGTATAATATATTTATGGGTCGTATCTCTGTTCATTATATTTTTTACATTTTCTTCAATAAAGTAAATAAATGTCTAGAAGTGTGTATATATATATATATATATAGATATATATATATATATATATATATATATATATATATATATATATATATATATATATATATATATATATATATATATATATATATATATATATATATAAATAATCTCATATAACTAACAAAATAATTTGAAAGAGGACTGACTTTGTTTTACAATACTGTGTTATTCTCATGAACTTTTTTTCTTTATTATTGTTAAATTTTTGATTTTTGTAATAAAAAATATTAATTTTATAAAATTCTATATTGAATTAATTTCCTCTAATTTTGGGTATAAGTTTTGGTATTCTGGTTTAAGTATCAGAGTAAGTAATGTATTTGAACGAGGAACTATATATATATATATATATATATATATATATATATATATATATATATATATATATATATATATATATATATATATATATATATATATATATATATATATATATATATCACATACATATACATACAGAATATTTTTATAGTATTTCAATCCTAAAATCTATACTTTTAAATGAAAATAACGAATTTAAAGTTAAAATACATATAGCCATTTTCCCAATCCAAACGGCAGGAATCTAACATGAATTATTTACAGAAACCATTTCTGCTATTCATATACATATGCTTTAAACTGAGAAAAGTTTATTCCTTCCTCGACAAGGAAGCTGTTTCCCACTCTGTCATGAAACATCGGAATTCTTATGGGGAAAAGATTTTCCAAGATTTTCCCCTATCTTAAGTTACTGTAATGTAAGATGAAAATCAGTTAAGTTTGGCCTTAAAAAATATTGGCGTTGTACAGTAATATATATGTTATAGGTGAAGTTGTGGTCAGAGCTTGATTTGCAGAAATAAAGGAGAATTTGAATTAAAATTAAAAATTCTAATAAGTACGCATTATTCACATGCTAAAGATTAACAATCATAAAGCTGGCTTAAAAAATAATAATCCTTTGAATACTGTGAAAAATTCTAAAGAAATTCAGAAAGGACTTTCTTTTGAAATTGTTCGACAATTGCTTAGGTTAGCTGAATTACATGTAATCGTCCGAAAAATTCGAAAAAAATTTTAAGTGAAAAAAAACAGTTCTTGCTAATTATATTCAATAGAAGTGTTCATTATATTACAGTCTTTTAAGCACTGCTATATCATATTATATATAGCAGTTTTTAACATCACACTATTATATGATATATAAAGTATAAACAATAAAAAACTGTATTTTCTGATAAATAGGTTTTTTTTGCTGAAGAAAATTGTTGAGATATTTTGCTTACAAATCTGTTATTGTTGGAATGAGCAGTTTTTTTTAATATTCTTCTTTTATTTGAGAAAATTTAGAATACATTTTTTTCTATGACACATTTAGTGCTCAAATTTGTAAAAAAAATGTTCAGTAATTTTTTTTAGATTATTTATTCTGGTCTCTCTCCGAAAATGATGATTTTAATGCTGATGTTATATGCAGCTCATTGATGAATGGCAAAAATTCTACATTACAGTGGCACAATAATGATATTTATCTCTTATATTAAGTTGTTAATGAAGATAGCTGACTTATAAAGAAAGAAAATGTAATTAACAACTCTTTTATTGGTTTGTCTATTTTTCACTCACATTTAATGATTGACATATTTTTTGTGAATAATATAAGAAAATTCTCAAAGCATTTTGGAGATATTTATCATTTTTTAATAAATTTAAATATAAAGTACATTATATTTTCTTTTCAAAATCTGCTGTAATTAAAATTTTTGCAAATGTAACATGTTAAAAAAAGATTTCAATTTATTTCATGCTCCTTATCAAAGAAATCACAAGTAGCAATTTCTTACAGATATGTATATGTGTATTCTTGGAGCAAATATTATTTAATAAGAAATTTTATTGCACTTATATAGTATATATATATATATATATATATATATATATATATATATATATATATATATATATATATATATATATATATATATATATATATATATATATATATATATATATATATATATATATATATATACTATATAAGTTACCATAAGTTTCATATATTGCATAAATAAATGCTTGATAGATTTAATGTTATAAAATTATTTTACTATTTAAATAATATTAAAAATTAGAATTTCAAAATTATTTATTCAGCTTATTTTATGCGTGAAACCTTAATTTGCTTACATTCTATGTAAAAGATTTTCACTAGTAATCAGCGAAACGAATGGACACTTCCTGTTTGTGAATGACTCAGAAACAGTACGCCGGAAAAAGGGACCACTCGTGATTTCGTTCCCACGGGTTTCCTCAGAAATGAATTCTTCAAAATGTGGTCAGTTTACTTACTGCCAAACAGCAAGAGAAAGGGAATTTCGAACTAAATTCGAGCACTCAAATTTTTGTGGGCTCTTGAATCAAATATAATTGCTGCCTTTTATGTGTACAGAAATCGTCAATTCTAGTAATTATCACCATAAAAGATTTTGGGGAAAAATATAAATGTTGGTTTTTTAATGGAAAGCGTATTTGCATATTTAAGTTTTAGATATTTAACACAAAAGAACAAACAACTCAAAATTTGATAAAGATTTTGATAGCTAATGTTTCTTTAAAAATGGGGAGTTTTAAAGCTCACTTTATTGGTTTAATATTAATATTCTAATAATTAGATATTTGAATTGAAATATTTTATTACATTCACATTTTTTACGCACATAAATTTTTTTGTAACTTTTCCCCTTCAGTGAAATATAAAAGCTTCGAAATACACATGTGTAGAAATGCTAAATTCAATATTGAAAAGAAAGTAATTTTATAAACATACTAGTTAAATTTGTTTTTTAGTCTATCATTAGAAAATAAAAATATCGATCTAATTTTGATTACAGCAAGCAAATATTTTTAAATATAATTGACTAAATTAATAGGTATTTTCAAAAATTGTATTTTGGTCAGCATAAATTAACAAGAAAGAAATTTTTACCAAATTTCTACAATGATAACTTTAAATTAATGTTATCAGTTGTTAAAGGTATTTTTTACCACACAAGAAAGATTGTTTTTGAATTAGAACCATTTTATTGAAATTATAATGCTTACATATTAATATTAGAATTTATTTGTTAAAATTTTATTTAATAACTCATAAAAAACACGACATAGTGTTTATTTATAAAATATATTTCATATATGAAAAACTATAAATTATAGCAATCATATTAAATATTGAAAAATAAAAGAAGTAAATATTAAAAGTGTGTAAATTAATATATTATTAAGTGAAGACATTTATTTTGCATAATTTAGGAAATTTCACATTTCACGGGATTTGTGCAAATTTTTATTTTTTTTCAAATAACAAATGCAAATTTTATTCTCTCTCTCACCGTCATTTTAAATTATATTACAAAATCTTAGTTAAGAATATTCGATTCTGTCTATTCAAATTAGGAATTCATCAAAATTTGACTATTTTTATGCTTACATATTAATATTATAATGCTTAATTATATTATTGAGAAACTAAATAATTCCCTATGATTGAGAAACTAAATAAATTTATTAGCATTCAGCCAATTTTTTTATACAAAGTATATTTGAATTAATGAATTCTCAAAATTCTGCATATTTTATCGAAACATTACTTTATGTGGAAACCCTAACAAAAGGTTTTTAAAACAAAACAAAAGAACATTTTCTAAAACACTTAATAAAATATATTTTGAAACTAGCAGTATTTGAAATTTATTAACATCAAATGCCAGTTAATTCCTTTAAAATGTAGTTTAGTGATTTAGTGCGATTTCGACTGAAAACGATAACACTTTTCCTTAAAACAGTAACTTCATGGTGACGTTATGTAAATCAAATGCACCAAAATGATATTCTCATGCGAAATGAGGAGTTGCACATTTTGCGTTCTTAAAAAAAAAAAAAAAAAAAAAAAAAAAAAAAAAAAACAAGATTAATATATGAAATTATCATTCTCTCGAGATTTGTGATTGCTTTCATACATAGAATTTTTTATAATGCATGAAATATGAGTTCTCCATTTCTGTGTAGTATGAAGTCGTGCGTCAAAAAATACAGGAATGTCAAAATAACTAAAGCTAAGTGTAAATAAAATATTTGATGCAGATATTGTTAATTTGAAATTAGAAACATGTACGGACAGAAAAAAAAAGAAAATTTATTTGTCGTAGTCATTATATAATTGACTGTGTAAAGAGGAATCAAAAATTATTAAGTATGAACATCAGTTCAAATATTTTTGAAAACTTATAAATTTTAAAGTGATAGCATATATAATAGAGATGGAATGAATGCAAATCCATTTAAACTATCCAGAAAACCGAATTCAGTGAAATAATCTATGTTTTCAGACCATGGAAAAGACAAAAGTACGATTTTGTTTGTTATGCTTACATAAATGCGTTTACCATTTATTCTTATTCTCTGAAGTTAAATTCTGCTTGCTTATCTTTTGCGAAAAAATATTGTCATATTGTCTTCAGTGAATTTAAGTATACTTTCTAATACATAAGACTTTATTCATACCGTTATAAATGCTTGCGTACTTTAAGCATATACACAATAAATATGATATTTTAATGAAAACAATTTTTGCAATTCTTAATGATTTTCATGGTAATAAAAGTTGAATCTTAAAGTTTTATTAAAAGTTGTATAATTCCTATCAAAAAAAAGTGTGAAATTTTTCATTAATTTTGCACTGCTATTTAATGTTCAGAAATAATGGTTTAAGTAGCTAATTATTTATAATAAGCTGCTGAGAATAGATAATATTCTTCTCATAAATTAAGACAGTTAATGAATTACATCCATTTATTTTATACAAAATATATCTGGGAAGAACAAAATTAAAAAAATTTTCTTGGTGAATTTAATTCATTCACTTACATTTAGAGTGTTATTTAATTAGCATTTCCATCGTTCCTAGTTTTATACAAGCAAATTCGTGTTATATATGTACTGGTCAGTTGATAGGGTAAAAAAGATAATGTGGTTCTAATTGCCTTAATGAATTGCTAATATCTTAAACATCCAATTGATTTGATCTTAACTTGAAAACCCTTATTTGTTATCCATTTTCTAAATACTATTATGTATCAATAATTTGGGCACATTATTTTTCTTGTGTATATTAAGTATTAATAATGAATGAAAAATGTATGTTTATATCAGAATCATTGTATCTGATGGAATATTCCAGTTAATTCTTTTTGCCTTGCTATGTATTTATGTAGTGTATTATTGACTGAAATTTCATTTTAACACTGAGCTTAGTAATATATGGATATAATCTCTACTATAAGTGTGTAATTAACTTCAAGCAAGATTTTGTGAATTGTGTAAATATTTATATACTTTATTAATAATAATTAAATATATATAATGTAAAGTCACCATGCAAAGCTTCTTGGGAGTATTTAAAATGTAATCTATTTGTGATTCATTACCCTTACTATCCATTCTGTCATTATGTGTGTGTATAAAATTAGGTGCCTACCGATAACCACAAAAAGAAATAAAAGACCAATACGTAGACACTGCCCTGATTCATTATACTAACAGAAGGTATCTGTCCGGTGGAGGGGTAGAAAGAAATCTTTTCTACTTCCAACACGTTTAAAACCAGTTTCTTGACTCGACGACTCCTGCACTCTCATTTTGTAAGGCTTCAATGATTCCCTTCTCATTGTGGTCCTGCAGAATAATTCGTCACAGAAAATTTATTCCATGTAGAAACTCTTTTTAGAATTAACGCTAGTAAATTTTGAGTACAAATAATTTAAATTTGTTAACATCATATATAATTTTATTCTACTTGAATGGAAACACACCATCACATTTTATATATAATATATAATATATAATATATATATATATATATATATATATATATATATATATATATATATATATATATATATATATATAATGCAAGATTAGAAGTATCATAAACGAAAATTGAAAAATACAAGAATAGATAAAAACATTTAAGTTTAGCAATACATTTCGTGCAAAAATTATTTTCAATGTATTATTTTCTATTTTCTTTGAAATTTTAAAATATATATTGAACATTTTTCCAACTGTTTACTATATTTCGTATTTTCAATGTATTGTTTTCGATATATGTATATATATATATACATATATATATATATATATATATATATATATATATATATATATATATATATATATATATATATATATATATATATATATATATATATATATATATATATATATATATATATATATATATATATATATATATATATATATATATATATATATATATATATATATATATATATATATATATATATATGCGCATATAATATATAATTCTTATGAGAGAAATTTTTTAAAGTGAACAGAATTATTCAAATTGCAATTATTTAAATTCCTTTTCAGAACATAAAGTAAATAATTAGAGACAACTTCAAGCACTTATTTGTAGAGTGAATGTTATTTAGCGAAATTTTATTCCGTTTATTTCGTTATAGTTTCAAACCATACTGTAGTATATTGCTTATAAAAATCTGTTTTCTGTTTAAGATATTTGTATTTTATCCGCTTAAGTAATGCGACCTACATAAAAATGCAACCTATATACTCTGTATTTTTATACTTCTGAAATAATACTTAAATAGCAATCAGCTATACAAAGAACATTTTTATATTCATTAATTACATTAAATGTATTGTGATTTCTTCATTAAATAAAAATGAACTGAAAGTAATTTAAATAAACTTATTTATTTCAAGGAAAAATTTTCTTATTCTTAACCTTTTCGTCCCGGTGATAGAACTGTTGTATACGAAAGTTAGTGTCTCAGAAGACGGCTATGGTACAGCAGTTGTGTCATGAGTTTCTTCCTCCTTTCAAGCCCCTGACTTATTCCCGCTCAAATTTCTACGAGCAGTTGAGGGAGATTTAATTGCTGCTCTTTTGTGTGTAAAATTCGTAAAAATCGGGGACTTGTCTGAGAGGAGAATTTTGGCGAAAAACGGTTTTTAAAATCCTCTTTTTAAAAGGGAAGCATATTCATCCTCATTGTAGCAATTTTTTTTCATTATAATCAATTACTTTTTATCGCTAAAAATAAAAGGAAAATAAAATTAAAATTACTTACAATCATAAACTGAAATGTAGTAGATATTTCTGAAAGTTACCTTATAGTTGTGTCAGTGTCAATACGTACTTTTAATTTCTGTATACAATGAAAATAATCACGGTTTTGGTTTTTTAAAGTAATTTAATAAGCATAGTTTTATTAAAGCTTAGGAAATGTGATTTTCTCACGCCGGCGTAGGAGCTGTTTTTTGAAACGGTGACGCCGGGCTCAAAAGGTTAAATAAGACTTCATATTGTTTGATTTTAAATGTTTCTTGTAAATAAATTGCGCATACTGTCTGGACTAAACAAAACATACAATTTAAGTTTTAAAAAAACATAAAATATTTTAAGTGTTGTCGATAGTTAATTGCTACAAAATTTTATAGCAAATTTAACGAAAATTGATATACTATAATAAATAATTCTTTAGGCTCTTATTATTGTTAATCCGTGAATATTTTTGTAATATACATGTAAAAAAGTAAATATTTAAACAAATATTAAACTTTTTAACAGTTTATTTAAATTTTTATATTACGAAGTTGGAGTCAAATAATGAAAAGATTGCTTGAAGCTTCATCCTGAGAAATAGTATTTTTAAAGTCAATCAGAGAAAAAAATAGTTTGTTTGTGATTTGGTAAGGGTGTATATCTGAAAAAATCAAGAGATTTACTTGTCTGATTGGAGAGGTTTTTAAGAGTCTGAAAAAAATCGTTAAAATTTTATCACATTTTGCTTTCCAAGAAGCGTACTTATCGTTACAGCAAAATTTATATTATTTATTTTACTAATAACCTAATGCCACATGTCTCAGCTGTATAATGATTGTTTTACTGCAATATCGCAGATAATAACATTAAGACAATAATAGCACTGAGACTATCGTATTCTTTTCAATGATATATTTTAAATCTATCTAGTTCTGTGTGAGAATATATTAGTGCTGATTCTAAATGTATATTTCACTTGTAGATTATTAATTTATTTCATTTTCTCGTTCATAATTTTCATCTGTATATTTATTTTCGTTAATATTTTTCAAAAAAATTCCCTCTAAACTGGTTTTGGGAAAATAAAATTTTTTCTTCTATGGACAGAATTCTTTGTAAAAAATATTACATATGAAGGTAACTTTTCGTTGGTTGGTTGGGTTTGGTGGCACTAAGTCCAAATAGAACAAGCTGACCCAAACTGAAGTTTTAGATGCGGACTTCATTTTCCAAACCAAATAACATTAAATATTTTTAAATAGATCTTACCATATCATTTAAAGTTTTTACGAAAGAACCGTAAATATATAAAATTTTAAAATATTAAATGGAGTTTGTGTACGATAGCTAAAATTAAATAAAATGCTTAAAACCGATTGCTTTTAAACACGCACAGAGATTGCAATGGCTGGTTTCCCGTA
Source organism: Latrodectus hesperus (assembly GCA_037975125.1). Classification (NCBI taxonomy): domain Eukaryota; kingdom Metazoa; phylum Arthropoda; class Arachnida; order Araneae; family Theridiidae; genus Latrodectus; species Latrodectus hesperus. Next base: position 14,205,108 of record CM075858.1, on the reverse strand, counting down.
GCAAATGTTCTAAGGTTAAAATATAATGGTTAAAAAATATGCAGTGGCATTAATTAAAATCTGGATAGATGATTAAAATATGATTCACTGTAAATGTCCTACACAACTAAATTTTACAAAAATTCCTACCCAGAAACACCTATTCCTTAAATAACTTAAAAATAGTTCTTTGTGTGTGAAACGCTTATGACCGATACGGAGACTTGTCAGTTGGACATGTGTGATTCGGTATAGATCAAGGGTAAAGGTAAAGGTAAAAGGATGATTAATGGAAAGATGGTAAAGATTTTTTTGCAGAATTGCCTATTAAAGAACTCCTGTCAAAGTGACTGTATGAAATGTTTAAATCTATTTCTTACATCACATAGATGGAACTAAAGATAAAATGGAAATAATTGCAGACTTAGCTGTTTCATTAGTCTTCTCATTGCCATCTATATATAGATATAATATGTGTGTGACTTGGTATCCAGGAAAGCAATATATTAAAATACTTGAACACTACCAAAATAAAAGATACAATTTCTCAAAACTTCGAAAATAATCCTACTTTCAGAAAATACGCAAAATGTATGCCCATTTTTAGTATGCAGCTGCTTAAGTGCACGTAATATAGCCTTAGCCTCAGCAATGAAGATAAAGTAGGGCTTGGGGAGATTTTAGCTAAAAGAAATATTAAGAAAAACAGCTCATCCAAAATGTCCAGCAATTTTGGATCCACTTGTGAAGACAAAACTGTACATAGCACACGGATAGCGTTGAAATGCATAAAACTGTTGAAAAACAGCAGAAGTTGTGTCCGATTTTTAGGGTCTTCAAAAGAATTGAGTATTTTGATGTGTACATCATACCAAGGTGGGTGTGCGAATAAGTCTGTAGACTCATCACATAGATGAGATAGCAAAAGCTAAGATTAATACGAGTGAGAAAAGGTTGAATGTTGCATGGTCTTGCTTTATACAATCTCTTAAGAGCAGAATTATGAACATTAGAACGTAAGAGATGATGAGGTGTGGATATAATTTTTGAATAATAATTAAAAGACAGGTCTAAGAGTAACTGAGGGCAGATTACATATACACTCTTGATGGGTAATGTGTGAAAGGCATCAGATCTAAAGCAGAGTGGTGAACTGTGCCCAGTCTGCCTAAGACGGAAAATATAGTCGATCCATTAACAACACAGCCGTAGTCAATGGGAGATAACATTAGTCACTGGTACATTTAAAGGAGTGATTTGTGATCTGTACTCCAAAATGTAATCGAAATTGCCTAACAGATATTATAAGAAATAGCTAACAATTCTTCCACAAATGTAAGTCGTCAACATATAAATTAGAATGAAGAGAAGATAATTGTTGTAAGATGCTGTTGACGAAAAGATTAAAAATGGTTAATACTTAGGGACATTGTGATCTGTACAAAAATTTCTAAAAATTTATATTTAAATATTTTTTAAATTTCTTTTTATATATTTAATTCTAACTAAACATAAGAAAATGCATTCTTTTGATTCTGCTTAAAATCAAACCCTCCTGAAACTGCCCTTCTTACAAGATTTTCTATACGTCAGGTGGTTTTGAAAGTGTCTTTGAATTTTCACACTGCTTCCTCAGTGATTTGTGATTACTCACTTACAGGAAGTAATCAAGGCATATTTTAATTCCTTTTTTCGCCACGCAGGGATTTAAAATATACAAAAGCTGATAATGTCATTTTCGATAAAATTTTTGGATTGTTTAAATATGTAAATTTTTCATCGTATTTGGGAACAATTAATTAAGTTTAATTTTGTGTATTTGTATCCCGAAAATTATCTTAAATAATAAAATAGGTATGGGATAGTACTTATACTCCCAGAAATAAAATGTATTTTCTTTATTATAACTAATGAATATGGTTTGGAAATTAAATCGGGGAAAGACGATTGGAATAATGAAAATTTGAATCAAATTAGCAAATTGATATGATTGACAAAAATTATCTTGTTATTTAGAAGAATTAATACAGTATAATGGTGTAAAAAATTAATTTTTAAATATGAATATTTTAAAAAAAAATTCAAGAAAAGTATTATTGTTAAAAATGAACATATGGGTATCTATATTTAAATATTCAAATTTAAATTGAATAATGAGAGAGAGACTTGTTAGTAAAATATATAAGAAAAAATGGATTAATTGATTTAATAGAAATAAAATAGTTTGAATTAATAATTCCAAATGGAATCGAAACAACTGTAACGCACATGTATATCAAGATATACATTTCTTCCTTGAAGATTTCAATGTGTATAAATTTATTGCATTTACTGATTGTGTACATAAAAATAAACAATAAGTTGAATGTATGAGGTCTTCAACACAAAAAAATATTGAATTAATTTTATATTCAATTGAATAATTAATTGAAATTAATTGAATGGAGTTTCAGTTAAATTAAATTTCTTGTTCAGTTTTTACATTCTAATGAGGTTCTCGATAGCCTGTGTGTATGTGATGCCCTCGATAGCCTGTGTGTATGTGATGTCCCTGATTTCTGGTATGTATATGATCTACTTTGAAATAAGAAATTTTAATGTATGAAACAAAAAATTAATTTTTATATTTATAATTATAATAATTTTTATATTCATAATAGTGGACTGATAAAGTATACAGTAAAATCCTTTCATAAGAGTTAATAATAAGAATGTAACGTAATGATATTATGTGTTGAAATTTTCTGAACAAATTTAATTAAAAACTTTTTCTAAATTTTCATTTAACATTAATTTTAATTTTTAATTATTTATTTATAAGCAAATAAATAAATGTTAATGAAAAAGTAGGAAAATATATATATATTTACATTTAAGGATCCACTGGGAAAACTGGTGTGATGGGTTCTCAGGATAGAAGAATACAATATAAATATACCTACCAGAGTGGCCGTAAATATTCGGATGTGAATTCTCTGTCAAGGAAGCCCCACATTGAACTATATTGAAAGCAATGACGACATCCCGTCCCTCACAACAATCGAATAACACGGAAAAGAACAACAAATGGATATACAGTTGATGACCATCATAGTAACCCTTAAGAGAGGTTAGGCGTACCAAAATTATTAAATAAGAAGTGGTGTACTTTATAAAAGAAACTAAGATTCGCGCGATGGGACAGCAGTGGCTCTTGAGGGTATCAAAACAACTTCGTAGTAATGTTCTGAGATGTCTTCGTGATGCTCCAACCACCGGTCATCTAGGTTTTGACAAAACTTACGACCGGATAAGGAGAAAATACTTTTGGCCAGGATTGTATGGGAGCATATGTCGATATGTTTCACACTGTCGAGAATGCCAGAGACGGAAACCACCTCCACAACTTCCACCGGGGTAGCTTCAATCGATGAAACCCCCTAACATATCTTTTGCAAAAATTGGAGTAGGTTTACTTGGACGCTTTCCATTACCCGAAATGGCAACCGGTGGATTATTGTTTACACAGATTACTTGACTAGATTCACAGTCACAAAAACGATACCAACTGCTGAGACCACCAAAATCGCTAGATTTTCAGTTGAAGAAATTGTACTGAAGCTCTGAGCTCCTAAAGAAATGATAAGTGATAGAGAACGTAACTTTCTTGCCAATATTGTTAAAAATATCAACTAGTTATGCCAGACGTCACGTCTTTTGACGACCACCTACCATCCACAGAATAATGGATAGACAGAAAGATTCAACAGAACTCTGGCAGACAAGCTGTCTATGTACGTAGACGTTGAGCAAAGAAACTGGGATACTAGACTACCCTTTATGACTTTTGCTTACAATTCAGCAAAACAAGACACCACGGATTAAGTCCATTCTTTCTCGTTCATGGTAGAGACATCCAGACTACTCTTGACGTAATTTTCTTATCTAATACCGAAACTTCTCACGAAAGTTATGCACATCATCTGATTACTAAGGCTGAGGAAGCTAGATAGCTAACAAATCTCCATATCCGCGAAGCGCAAGCTACAGACAAACGCCGATATTACGAGAGGCATCAACATGTCAACTGCAATATCGGGGATTTAGTATGGGTCTTTACCCGGGTACGGAAAGTGGGAATATCCGAAACGATACAGACACATTACTTAGGGACCTTATCGAGTAATACGACGACTAACTGACTTAACACATGTTGTTTAAAGTGCGTAACGAAACAGAGGTCGATATTCACAAGACGTCGTCCATGTACTAAGATTAAAACCATATCTTGATCCAAAAAGACAATTCGATGATGAAGGCATACCTACTTCCAGGAGATCTGTTACAAGGAGCCAAACAAGATTGCAACAGGCCGCTGCTTCCTCCTAAAGACGGGGTAATGTATCGAAAATTATTACTTTCGATCAAGGGCATCGTGGCTCAGTATATAAAGCAGCGGCCTCGGGAACGAGAGGTTGCGGGTTCGAACACAAGCGATTCAAGTTGCCTTAAAAATTTATACTAGAATATGCTTTTTGCTAATTTATGTTAATTATGCAAATTTTTTCTAAATTTCAGTTTCCAATTTTTTGCGAACCTTCCAAGCACGTCACCAAGTCAAGCACGTTTGCACCTTCTGGAAGGTTCCAAAAGTGTATATAAGTAGCTACTGATTCAGTTCCAGATTAATAAGCGCTTTCGTTCTTATTGGCTTTACTACTTTCACTTCATCTACGCGACAATATTGAGCAAAAAAATAAACTATTTATAGCTAATATATTTGCTGCAAGCATATTTTTTCATTTGTATTCATAAAACTTCATATGAGAAATGCCTCTTAATTATTGAAAATAAAATGTAATAAAATTTAAATATGATTTATGCTTTGCGCTCTTAAAAATGAATATATTTTCACATAAAATAAATATTTTTTTACTTCCAGAGTAACTACCATATACTGAAAAAATATTGTCCTACTGAAACTTATTGTTTTTGATTGTGTTAATAAGTCTAATTTATTTTATCAATTCAAATTAGAGTACTGGTATAGGAAACAATAGATTAGCTAGTTTTTATTCCAAAATCTCACTTTTTTTTGTTAATAACGACAAGGCAAACATTTTTTGTCTGAATTTTGTTTCCTATAAAATTTTTAAAAATAACTTATTTCATTATCAGTTTCGATTATGAAGTTCAATTGCATGTAAACTATTGCCTGATGAGAGAGTACAATTCCATATGATTGCAGTGGAGAAAAAGAAGCAGTTAAAAATCTTGAGAAATATATTTTGGTAGTTTACAAGAAATAAAAAGATTAATAAGTTGGTGAAAAATGAATATTGAAATAGAAAAAAGTCGTATTTAGAGAGTATAGAGGAAGATGATAATGATGTAATTTCTTTTATTTCAACTAAGTGTTTGCAGTATCATTAATGTAAAGATATTCTTGAAAAGTATTCTGTTGGTTATTTGAAAATTGACCATTTATTTTAGATAAGATTATGTTGAAATCATAACCATTCTATGAATTAACGTATTATCATTCTTAAATTTTTTTTATTTCCTAATGAATATTTTTTAAAATCTTATATGAAATGAAAAAAATGTTTAAAAAATTAGAACTATCAGAATTATTCATAATACATTCAATATAATTTTGATAAAACTATTGAGAAACAATTCTGACTTCATATTACGGATCACTTTCTTGACTGAATGTAAAAAGTATGAATATTTATTTCATCAATTTATGGAATACACAAATAATTAAGATAAATTCACCATTAAATAAAGAATGAGAATGTAATAAGAATCTTAATATTAAAAATGCATGAAAAGATGGAATAAAGTTTATAATGCACATTCACACTTAAAGAAAAATCATCTTTATTTTAGAGTGCAAATTATCTATCATACATTTTTCTGAATTATTTTCGCAACATCATCGAGCTGCAATTTTTTTCAGTAAATTGTATAATCATTTATGTAAAATTTACAAAATAAGAAAAAAATTTGTTGATTAATATTCTGTTATTATTATATTTGAACTGATACAACTACATTTAAATACTTTTAATTACTGTTCTTTAATATTTCACTTAATGTTTTTGTCTGAATGAATACTCTCAATTTCCTTTAATTTTTAAGAAAGTTGATTTGGAGAATAAAATATTCTGATAGTTACTTTTTGGCCTTAAATATAACAATCACATGTACTACATTCATTTTATACTAAAAAGATTATTTTCTTTTTCACTCTCATAAACTTTAAGATAAGATTATTTTGACATAAAAATCACTTAGGCACCATTTTTTTAAGACAATAATATAGACATAACAACTTTCAATTGTAGCAGACATACTTAAATAATAAAACAATAGGTAAAACTAGCTGACTGATTGATTGATTAAAGAATATAATAATTAGTTTCAGCAGGTTTAAAGATTTTCTACATGAAATAAATGGTTTGAGTTTATGTGCTCTCTAATACATCATTCTCAAAACAAGTTTACAAGGAAAATAAGATTTAATTATTTTCAAAGTGGTTAGTATTTTATTTTGAATCATAAAACAAATTTAAAATAACTTGCTGCATGACAATTGAAGAGTTAAGAAATTATTAATTTTATTATTATAATTTTCTTTCAAAATAAATAAATGATGTCTTCATTTTTCTCACATGTTTATAATAATAAATTTTACATTATACAAAAAAACAAATTTTCCATTTAAAGCAATTAAGATGAAATCAGGAAATAAATTACATTTTTGCAACAGAAGAGAATTATCGGCAGAAATACAGGATGCACAGCCCTCAAAAATAAAACTAAGAATTCAAAACACACATTAGAAAAAAAAATGATAGGAAACTTTTAAGAACAATAATTTACCATGTACATGTCAAAAGTTTCAAATAAATGGAGATTTCGCACATTTAAAAACATTAATATTTTCTATAGATAATATAATTTAAATGAAATACGAAACTGTCTGGTTTAAAAAATGTTTTTACGTGATTTATCAATTGTTGTAAAACACAAAATCTAATTTATTTCTGAATTACATATTCAGCAATAAAATAGGTTAAGTAGCACAGAGTATTCCCCAGAATATGAGAGAATAAGAAATATTCGATGTGTAGAATTAGTTTGTTTGTATGGTTTATATTAGTTATTTTGAAAAGATTCGGAATGCATATATTTATAAGTAAGGAAATACAAATATTTGACTATACAAATGAAAAGCAATCATACCAACACAATCAAAGGGTGATGACTGAAGAATTTTGTATTCAAGAAATCAAAGCCCATTCTACGCATGATCAGAAAATGTTTTCATAATGCATTCAGGAAAACTACTAAAATTTTGCATATTTAATACATTCATAAACCTACTTACAACTAAGTTCTAATTGATTGCTATATCTTTTCTGATATGCTTTCATTTCTCTTTCTGATATGCTTTCATGCTATATCTTTTCTGATATGATTTCTATATGCTTTCAGAGTATAGCTTTGAAATTCGCACTACATGCAGTTAGAAAATAGCCTTCACGAATGAAATAAACAATATGAGCACATCAAATTTTAAAAATATTGATCAGAGTTTCATATTCCTAATACTTATAAACTAATAATAGATTTATTTTTTCAGTGTAAATGAGAATGGATGCATTAAAAACTACATTTACACATAGTTAAAATCTAAAAAATAACAGAATTTTTACAAAAGTTTGTAAAATAGTATTATTTTATTACTAAGAGATTATAAATGGTAAAAATCTTGCATTATTACATACAAAATGCAGGATTTAAAATTATCTTTTAATTATAATGTTTGAGTGGAACATATGAAGTAGACTTCAATATCCAAATTGCATCACTACCACAAAACCATTTTCAATTGGAAGTATTTTTAAGAAACTCCAGGAAAAAGTTTGTAGTACTCATTTCGCACAGAAGAGTCCTCACAGCATTGTCCTTGAGTGAAATTGCACCTTCACACCAAAAGCACGTGGAAAAATCAATGATTAAACAAGGAAGCTGGGAATTGTTGTTACTACGATTCCAAATTTAGTAACAATTTTAGTGACAAATTTAGTAAATTTAGTAACGATTCCAAATTTAAAAATTCCCCTACTTTACACTAAATAACTGCTTACTTATTTCCTAAAATCTTCCGGTTTGTCAATTTCTCAGTACTCTCATTCTAAGGGTACTTTTGCACACGAAGTCTGTATTCACTCTCTTAGTGGATTGTAAGATTTAGGAAAAGTCTTTGTATGCAATCTTTTTTGCCTAAGATGATCACATTGCATTTTTTAAGATCTTCATGATTATTTTAATTTCATCATTTTGGATGCTTTTAGCAGTCGTTGATTAAGAAATATGCAGAAGGTTTCCTTCAGGAAGAATATGAATTCGATTCTCGTCACAATGATTCATTCTGAAGGTAATGTAGTGTCTCCTAGTCAGCACTTGAGATTTGAAGAGCCTCTGGTGGGGTGGGTGAGTAGGGAGACGGTTGGTGCCAGGAGCAGTTTGAAGAAGCTGCGCTTTTTTTCTATGTAAGATTGATACTTACTCTTTGTACGCTACGCAGGCTTGAGAGAGTTGTTAGCAAACCCAGATATGACTTTTTGTAAATTTGCTTGTTTGTTAATTAAATGTGTTTGTTTTCAAAATTTGCAGTCATTAGTTTGTTTCATAACAGTAAGTTCACCAAAAATCAAAAAGGTAAATAAAATTTTATTTAAAGTTCAATTTTTAAATTTATAATATTAGGCAAGGTAATATATAAATATATATAAAATTATTTTTAATAACAATTAGCCTTCTAAAATGAAGCGAGAAGAAAACCAAACAGTCATTGATATTTTTATACTTAATTTGAAAATCACGAATAGTATATAATTCAGTTTAATCAAAAATATTTCTGAATAATCACATTCATTTATAGTTCAATAGCAGTAAATTCAATTATAATATTTTAAATGAATTTCAGATTCAGAGAGAGAGAGAGAGAGAACATTGATAAGTACATAAAAGAAATGTATATCAAACTAAAATCTATGAACATGAGAATTAATTTACGGCAATCTGAAACCTCTGTTTTTTTTTTTTAAAAAACTTCTTCCTCTGTTTTTAACCTAGTTTTTATTCAGGATTAAATTATAACTAGCTGCAATAGACAGAAGTTCAAATCGATGTTAATCCCACACTAGCTAAGACAAAAACTGAGCTTCTTCTCCAAAGCCATTCCAACCAAAGAATCTTGTTATTGATTCTAATTACTGCATTTAATAGATGTTACGCAGCCCAACCTGTCTAGTGGTCAGCGTGCTTGTCTGCGGATAAGAAGGTCCCGGGTTCGAATCCCGGTTCGGGCATGGATGCACTTTCTCTCTTTATCTATTTTGTCTTTGTCCTTTCCTTGTATGAATGAGGTGTGAATGGTTGCCTACCCTATAAATGGGTACCTATAGCATGTGTGTACTGAGGAAGTTGGACTCCACACCAAAATATGGTTCAGTTACAAAAGTGGAGCAGCGCACCCCATACGGCCAGACTGGCTGGCACACGACAACAACAATAGATATTATAAATCTTAACAAAATTTAAGAAACTGCTCTTTTTCCATACTTTTTTAATTGAAAGTTTATTTTATATGTAAACATTTGATCAATGTGTGATGTTTAAAAGGTTATGATCATTAAACAATTCTTACACTTGAATGTGTATTTAAATGTCAAAATAAATATTAAATTAAGGTAACTAAAACATAAGAAATACATTTAGTTTTAATATTTTAAACATTTTATTAGTAGCTCATATATGCATTTAGAAGTTTCTTTTCTGTCTCAAATATTTTATTTAAAAATATTCAAAAAATTTTTTTTTAAAAAAAAGCCATTTACTTTTAAAAACTATTGTATTTCAAATTTGGTTTGTCGCACTAGGGTCATTTTTCATTGTATTTCAGAATCAGGGTGTGCAGTACTCAAAAATGAAATTTTAGGTATAAAGCAATTATGGATGTTAATTTTAAAGAAAGAGCAGATATTTCTCCAAAAATAACTTACTATCATACTTTGAATAGTAATTTAATGAAAAAAATGAAGTGCATAAAATATAGTGAGAAAGTATTTTTTCTTTTTGTAATATTTGATTTTGTGTTCGTTGAAATATTATAGAAAATAAAATGAATTCAAAAATCATAAAATATTTTTTCTATTAATTTTCTATATTCCTTCAAAGTCAAATATTACAAAAAGAAAAAATTACTTTCTCACTATATTTTATGCACCTCATATTCTTCACAGAAATTCATGTCGTTCTTATAAATTTGATTTTGTGTTTTATAATAATGGATGAAGTAATTAAAAACAAATGTGAATTTTTGGTATAACCAATTATTTCATTAAATTATTAGCCAGGCTACGATATTAATGTATTTTTGGAAGCTTAATATCCTAAAATTTCATTTTTGAGCACAGCACATCCTGATTGTATATTATAATGTACAAAATTTTAAATTATTTTTAAATGATATTTTTTTTAACATTTTAAATATTTTTTTCACTAAATATCAGGGACAAAAAAAGGCTTATAAATGAATATTTGAGTTTGATCTATTAATGAAATATTCATTTGTTAGAAAGTTATCAATAGTCAATCAGAACTTGCATACAAAAAATATTAAAATAACCTTTTGTTCTATGAATTTGTGTTAAAATTTAATACAGTGAACTTACAACTATAAGTTAGTCTTCAAAATAGCTGAAAGAATTCTTTCCTTTTTGCAATTTTGTCAATTTTCAATATCCAAATTTGATGCTTTTGGGTAGACCTGTTGTCACTTGTTACTATTCAAATCTAAAAAAATGCTTAATATACATAACAGTAAATAAAATATAAAATTCAGCCCAAAAAAACATAAAATTGAACAAATGAAAAAATATATAATGGAAAAAAACAGATAACAGAAAATTGAAGAATTAAAATTAAATTATATTTTAAAAATCTAAATTTTGTAAAAATTAAAGTTATTCGTAATTAAAAGCATAGACTATGCTTTTTATTTTTATTGTAATAAATGTTCTTAATGCTATCAGAAGCTAAATATTATCAATGGCCTTTGGCTAGATGAATAATTATTCTTAAGATTAAATATGAAGGAATTATCAATCAATTTTAAAAATATTGATTTATTATAATTTTTGGCTTTACTTTTAGTTAAGTCAAAAATAGAAAAATATCAATGTAAAATGATAAATATTTTATGAATCAACACAAAATTTTAATTTAAACAATAAAAAAATAATTTATTTTATTGAGTTAACTTTATTTTCATCTGCAATGAAAATTTTGAAATTTGATACTTATTTTTTTTATCTAATTTCCATATTGTTTTAACTGTTCTGCCTATATTAATAGCAGTGTATAGCGAAATAGTTTTGACTCTAAAGACAAAACCTTAAAGGCGTGTTTCGTTTATTCATGTCCAGTAATGTCATGTCTGACTTTAGCAATGAAATTATACCATGACAATACATATTTTTTGCATATTTATTGCAAATCTAGGTACTGTTTATGTACATAAAGTGTACAGAAAACGTATTTATTCTCTAATGGGCTAAAGACAGTCAACATTAAGCAATTATGAAACTTAAGCAAATGCCACAGACAAATGGGGTGCAGAAAATAAAAGAATGGAGAAATATTTTCTTAAGAAATAGCAAGCAAATTTTGTAACAATACACATATATAATAAAAATATTTAAGAATTTTAAATCTTTTTCTCAGCTAAGGACTTTTATAAAACAGAAAACAAATTTTTATAACTTTTTGCCACCTACTAGCCTAACCAGGAACTATTTACCTAACTAGTAATGTAGAATTTCAGATCCAAATTATTGTTATGAAATGAGGATATGGAAGCTCCTTATAAAAAATAAATCAAACTTTTTGCGAAGAAAAATTTAAATATACTTTAGTATTAAAATACGCTATTAAAACTGATTGCTCATTTTTATAATAAAAATATTATTCCCTTGATTTTTACCATTTGGGTTAAACTGAGTATTACGGTCTCAGCTCGCCAAGCGCAAAAAGTCGCCAAATCTGACAAAATTTGTTGATTTTTCCTCGCCAAATTTATTCGCCAAAAAACCTTCAAAAGTGATTAGTCGCCAAATGTGTCACAGTTCCGGAATGTCTCGCCGGATGCCTGGTTCGGTTTGTTTGTCGCTCAACGGTCATTTTTTGCACACGAGGGCTAATTAGACTGGGACCTACGGTTTAAAGTGGATTCCGAACCACTACAAACATCCATGCTCAAGGAGGGATTCGAACCCACGAACTGTTGAACCGAAGGTAAGAGCGCTAACCATTCGGCTGACATCTCGCCGGATGTCAGCCGTCATTTGTCATCCCCATACCCTGAAAAAGCTTGCACATAAATCACCTAGATGAGACCGTAATACTCAGTTTTACCAATTGTAAAATTTTATTTTCATAGTTAATATTTGTTATTCAGATTGTTGATATTCAAATTATTTCAGAAGTGTTATTTATAGATTACATTTTCAGTTATTCAGATATGTTTGTTATACAGCGGTCAAGCCTCGGAGTAAAAGGACCTAATTGCAAACTTTCAATTTTTGGGACTTATGTAAAATGATGTGCTACAGACTGAAGACTTAACCAAAGATCTGGTATTATTTGTTCTCAATATAAGATATTGGGAATTTTGCTTCCTACTATCTTAATCAATCCATTCTTTTTTCTTGTTTCTTAAATCATCTTAACATGTTCTTTCTCTTAACATAAAATATTTGGATATTTTTATTCATGTTTAAAAATGCGAAACTGTTATTAAAATCAGTTGGTTCTTAAAATTTATTTTTGCTGAAATTTATTCACTTAAGCAATTTTAAATGATTCCTTGAGTTTTATTTCATGGAAACAGTAATTGAATAAAAATACTAGTACAGTTCCGTTTTACAATAATCATCCTAACGAAAAAGAAAAAAACCGCAATTAATGTTGTAAATACCCTTCTTCAGGGTTTTCATAAAGCGGCAATGTTAATCAACAATTACGTATTTTTAGGGAGAAGAGAGAATCTATTTTTCTTTTTCTTACCGGCATTATAAAAAATATCATGATAATTGAATAAAATAAATGCATTATTTAATGTTAGAGAGATGAATATTTGAATTTTTACAAGGTTTTAAACTGAAAAATATTTCATTTCTAAAACATAAATTGAAAAAAAATATGAATTGGTATTAGTTACATGTTCTGTGATACTTGATTAGCAAGTCAAAAAATTACTCATTATTACAATTTTTAGTATTTTTATAGCATTTTGTGATAATTTGCAAACATCCATATCGATGAAAGAAATGTATTGCTTGAAGCATTTCAATAATATGAACTCTAATTCAAAACTGCTTGAATAATGTTACAAAATTTCAATTAGAAATATAATGGAATTTTCTATCCACCAGTCATAAAAGTCCTGTTTGTTTGTTGCTTGCCAATTAACAGTGCTTATTTTCAGATGTATTAAAAATTTTACAGAACTTTTGTTTTCTTTAGTTGAAAGTACCAAAGTTCTTTTTTCTACATCACTATTTTAAATGTGAGGGAAAAGTCTTAATTGTAAAACAACACATTTTTATAATTGTTATATTATTTGTAAGAAGAAAAAGCTGACTTAACAATGGCAGAATGAATTTAGTGTTGATAATTGTTTTTATTATTTTAGATGTCATATTACTGTATGTTATGAAGAGACACCATCTCACACGTTCTAAGTTTCTTGAAAAAAGTATTTTCTTGTTTTCTCTTTTGACACTTATGAATTATGATGTATTTTCGATGTTTTGAATTCTTCCAAATTGAAACAAAACTATTCTATGTAACGACATAAATATTCATAGAATAGTTATGTAAAACATAACTATTCAGATTTCTTGACATATTTTCTAAGCGAGAAAATTGCTCATTTTTGTTAGTGTAAGTTGTTTTAAAATATCAAATGGGTTAAGTTTTATAAATCATGATTTTTTTCGATATTTAAATCTTCTTTGTAGAAATGACAAAACAACAGAACATTTTCTCATTTATTTTTCATATATATATGTTTATATTTTAATTATTTTAAGTAACATTAACTACCAAGTAAATTTATCAATGATGAGAAATATCTTCCAAGTATTTTTAGAGTTACCGATAGGGAACTTTTTGCCAAAAAGGTGTGAGTGCCATAATCTCTAAGAATTGAGTCATTTCAAATTTTTTTAACTTTAAATTTTTTTTGCAAATATACTTCATTGAATTGTTTAGGACAAGTAATCTCTTTGTACACTGTTTACTTTTTTCTTCTCTTTATAAACTGTAATGCAATTTCCATCGCCCCTCTTCTATCCGAAACAGTCTTGCATAAATTTTTAAATTAATAACAGTTTTTAAATTGTATTATTTCCTGCAAAGCTTATTTTAAGATTTAATTAGTTTAATATACGTAAAAGTAATACTTAATTAAGTTATAACTTTAATTTAATAGTTTGAAGTGTAAGAATATATTTTGCATATTACAAAGTGTTTGAAAGATAAAATTAAGATCTTTGCTATTTATGTTGTATATTAAAGAAGGAAATCTAAAACTAGCATCCTTTACACAGCTGAACAGACTGTATTATTTCAACAAAGAATGAGTTAATGAAAAACTTGAATATGATCATATATTTGCGTAACATTTAGTAAAGTTTGTGCATTTATTTTCTGTTGCTTCACTTTTAACTGACAATTTACTTAATTTGTTAAATTAATCTTGTCTTCAGATTGAATTTATAGTTAGAATTGGCTGTGATGTCTTTTCTCTTTCTATTAAGGGGTTCTCCTAGCCATCAGATGAAAATCCATTTGTGCTTTGATGTTGGGTACAATAATCGTCTTTTGATGCGCATTCAATAGAGAATGATTAGTTCATCTTCATAGTAAATTTCTATTATTTTATTTGTTTTCTATTAAAATTTCTATTATTTTAATAGTTTATTATAATGTTTAAATTTTAATCAATTTGTTATATAAAATGTGCACTTCTAAAATCTACTCAGATAATTTTTCATCTCTCTTTAAAGCCTTAGAACAACGATAAGAAAACAAAAGAATGATTGTTAATTGTCATATCAAAAACGTTTTAAATCTTTATCCCTTAAAGCAAGAATCAGGCAAAGATTTACGCAATATTCTAGATACTATTTTGAAAAATCTTAGATCATTAAAAATTTTTGCATTCGCAAGAGATAAATTTTCTGATGCTTTGTTATTAAGCATTGTACTTGATAAATTAGATAGAGAATCTCGCAAACAATTTGAATTAACATTGAAAGATAACAATGTACCTGAATTCGATGATTTCATGGAATTCTTAGAAAGGAGATGTCTAATTTTAAATAATATTCAAACAAACATTACATCTAAATTTATTGCCGAGAGATCGAAATCTTTTTTTGTTAACTCTGACAAATCTCCTAAATTGTGTGTTGCTTGTAAAACACAAACACACGCTCTGTATCACTGTAACATATTTAAAGAAATGAAATTATCAGAAAGATTAGATTTAATTCAAAAAAATAGGCTTTGTAAAAATTGCTTAAGTGGATATCATTCATTAGCAAGATGTAAATCTAAAAGTTTTTTTTTCGTTTGTAAAAAGAAATTAGATCATCACACACTTTTTTATGAATATTCCACACCGCTTATGACAAATAGTCACCAAGAGAATGAACCCGTACAATTGACGCCTACGCAATATCAAGAGCGAAATCAGCAAATTAAGAGTTCAGAATCCATTGATAAGCAAGTGCCCGAAAACCCTCGACTTTTGTTTTTTTGTAACGGAAAGAAGAGCATTCTAATAAACACTGCAATAGTAAAAGTCATAGACGCTTGGGGGGAATTCAAACCCTTAAGAGGGGTCCTTGACTCTGCCAGTGAATCATGTTTCCTTTCCTCCACCGCCGCAGATTTATAGGGTCTGAAAAAACAAAAAACAAATATTCCAATTGCCGGTTTGAATGACACATCTGTAAACGCAAAGAAAAAGTTTTCAACTTTTTTTTCGAATGAAAATAAGGACTCGCAATAGGAAGTAGATTTATTAATTGGTTCGAAGATTACTAGTTTCACACCTTCTAAAAGATTAAATATTTCAAAATTAAAAATTCCAAGTGAAGTTAAACTAGCTGATCCATCATTTTATATTCCTCAAAAAATAGATATTCTTTTAGGTGCAGAATTGTTCTTTTCATTATTGAATGAAGATAAAATAATGATAGATGACAATTTATTCTTACAATCAAGATGTTTTGTTTATCTTGTTTCAGATGTTATTTCAGACAATCCTACTTATGATACTCCAAAACAATGTTTTTTAACTAAAAAAACTTAGATATTCTTAATAAATATCTCAAAACGTTTTTGGGAAATTGAAGAAGTAGACACTTATGAAACTTGTAACGATGATTTAAAGTATTGTAATGATCATTTCGCAAAAACCCACTATAGAAAACCGAATGGTAGATTCATTGAACCGAATGGAAATGCCATTCAAACCCGATTCTTCCGAAGATATGTTAGGACATTCTAAAGCAATCGCATCAAAAAGACTGGACCAGTTATGGGTATGTTTAGAACACGATCTCATTATGAGAATTCTTTATTCAGATTTTCTCAGTGAGTATGAATTATTACAATATATGGAAGAATTGAAAGAAGATCCAAAAACTGGAGACGGGTTACTGGATATAATCTAAGGATCCCACTTTGCCAAGTTGTTTCGATTTAATTCTCGACTGTAAAACGACAAATTCATTGTATTACTTTACAAAGTTTGTTTTAGGTCTTAAAGCGTAAACTGTAGTAAATTTTTATTTTAAATAATTCATTAATTATATCTTATAAGTCATAAATTAAACTATTAACATCCGAGGTCATTATCGGGATGGTCGCGCGGACTATTTAAAATGTCTTCGGGGTCGACTGGTCGACCCCGGTTGAAGTCTTGGCCACCCCTGCTATATTGTTATTCCAGAATCGAAAATTATTTTTCAATCATTTTTTCTGGCTTAAACTTTGAATTTTCTCTCTTCGGACAGTAGTTTCGATCATAGGGGTTCAATAGTGGCTTGAAGTTGACTTAAAATTGTATCTATTGACTTAAATATGTATGTTGTTGTTGAGGCTTGCTCTATATATAGATTCATGTTAATAAGACTATTTAACACACAATTAATAACAAACACAATACTGTGTCACTTTAACACTTTAAGATTAACAATATAATTCATTTGTATGTAATTAGTTGGCAGGTATGCAGAAATGATGTTATTTTTAAGCAGATTAAAATAGATAATAGATTACTTTATTCTAACAAATACTTTAAATTTCCCATAGAGAAATATTAGCCGTGTAAACGATCAAAATTACAATAATATTAATGGGTAAATTTCATTAATTAATTATAAAATTTTTTAAAGCAAAGAATGAATGTAAAAGCCATTTTGCTTTATACTAGTAATATTTGAGAAATTAAAACAGTGTTTTAGACACTGTAATAAAATTTACAAATGGTTAAATAATCATTTGAAGTACTAAATCTATCAGATTAAACGTCTTGATGGTCTTTGGCCTTCATTTAATTGCCAACTAAAACGCCTTAATTTAATTAATGAGTAATTTCCATGGTTTAGGAAATGGTTGTTGTTGTTGTTGTCGTGTGCCAGCTAGGCTGGCAACATGGGGTGCGCTGCTCCACTTTTCCAACTGAACCATATTTGGTGTGGAGTCCGACTTCTTCAGTACACACATGCCATAGGAACCCGTTTATAGGGTAGGCAACCATTCACACCTCTTCATACAAGGAAGCGACAAAGACAGGATAGATAGAGAGAGAAAGTACATCCGCCCGTATCGGGATTCGAACCCAGGACCTCCTTATCCTCAGTTAGGCACACTGACCACTAGACAAGTTGGGCGGCTTTAGGGAATGGTAAAAACTATAAGAAATATTAACACAAAAGAATTAGGATCTCCTGGTAAGAAGCATAGTGTGAGATAAAGATGTATTCAAAGTGTTTTAAAAGAATAATCTTATATGAAGGTATGTATCCCACACCATTATCAATAACACTGTGCAGTTCTAATGCTTTCTTAAAATTTAAATGTTTAATGAGAAGAAGAAATTCAGATCTTATATTTAGACATTGTTTCTCAGTTACATTGATTGTTAAGAATGCAATCGGGTTTATAAACGATGTTGACGGTTATTCTAAATAAACTAGACATTATTATATTGGTGAATAAACAAAAATTATTTATAGACTACAAAGTTTTAATAAAATTGAGGGAAATATTTTCATAAATCTAGAAGATATCTGAACTTTAGGTAGTAAAATTAAAGATAACAGATTATGTAGAAAAGGATATAACTGTTTTTCTTCTATTTTAACACAACCATTTAATTACTTATCATTCCCCAATTTGAATCTAAACTAATTTAGACACTGGTTTGTTTGCTGTCCCATATAAAAATTCATATTAGTTGTTTTGGATCAGAATGTTTGGTTCTTCAGGTTGATTTGGAGAGATTAGTGACAGTCGCATGATGATTTTAGGCAAATATACTAATATATATTTTTCTAGAAAAACTTACAATAATATATAATATCATGTTTTACTAACTAATTGCAATCAACATCGTTTAATAAAATTATATGCTGTTGGACATATTAACTGCTATCCCCAAACATTTGAAAAAGCGTATTTTGCAAACATATGTTACAACCAAGTTTTATTCACTTCATAACAATCCAAATCATGTTTCATAAATTAAAATAAAATATTTATTTTTGAATTACACTAGGAGAATTGCAAAATATCATGCAAATAAAAATCCTGCGCTATTGATGTGTGCTTGAACTTTATCCTCTTAAAAACAAAGCAGAATAATTCAATGTAATATTGTATATATAACCTCATAAAATTTTTTGAAGAAAAAGCTGATACTCTGGTTTATAAAATACCTGAAGTGTATACATTATTTGCTATGCTTTAAATTCTATAATTATATGAGGATCACTATCGTATAAAATGTATATAAAGACATGAAAATGATTTCAAGTTTAATTTTAGTATTATATTTTATTAAAATTTTAAATATAGCATTAATTTAAAGGCAATATTGGAGCAACTCATGCAGTGGATAGTTAATAATGATGAATGTGTAGTCGGCCAGTAATGTACTACTTTAAAAATAAGAAACCCTTTGTTTGATTTTGTTGAATACTTGTTCAAAAATGCATGTAAATTTCTTTAAATGGGCTTTTTATGTTCCCATTTTATGGCAGAAAGCTAAAACTGTATGCACAATTCCTATCCTTTACACAAATCATATTGATTACTTAAGAACATATTGTGTAAAATGCCATTTCAAATAATGAAAGATTATTTTTTAATAGCAGTATGTTTTAAATATATTCACAAAATGTATTTAAAATATTTTTTGAATATGAAACTTGGGAACGTTTTGTTGTGTACACATTTTGTGTTGCATATATATTATGCTATTTATTTTGTGACAATAATAATTAAGGGAATTTGTATATATAAGTATGAAAAATATATTAATTTCCCTCAAAAAATATTTATGTGCTTATTTGTAACAGTTAGACTAATTGTAAAGAAGTGATACTGTTATTATGCATTAAAAAAACCTGTTAACTTTTTTTCCACCTGTCTGCAATTGATTAGATATTGACCAAAGCAAATAGTTATAAATGTGATATACATACACTTGAAAATGTTATACATTTAAAATCTTGTAAATAATTATCAAATATAATTCATACTGATGGAAAAATATTCTATAAAGAATAATGTGCAAGGAACATTTTCTGACATCAGTGATTGTTTAGAAAGAGATGACTTCATGCTTATTTATCACTCAATTTTGTTATTATAATATTTTTTAATAATATGTGTAAACATTATGACACAAATTATGGCTCCTATTGATTAAAAAATATTGTACATAGAATACAATGTACAATGTACAATAAGAAAGGGGAAATAATTTCAGACTTTATTTGAAAAAAAATTTCGTATCATATATTGAAAATAAAGATTTTTCATTGCAGTTACGGTAATTTTGTAAAGCTCATCTTGTTCAATTAATTTTTTCATAATACTTATGCCGTATTAAGTTCATATTCTTATCAGAGACTGTAATTAAAAAAAGTATGTTTAATAAATTAAAAATTCCTTAAAAAAGTTATTAAGAATGAAAATGGTGGCAAAATATCAGGAATATAGCTATGATTATCTTCCATTTTGTACTAACATTTGTTATGAAACAAACAAACAAATAAATGACTCCAATTTTGAAACATACACATTTAATTAAAAAATTGAACAAAATTTACAAGGAGCCATGTTTGGGTTCGCGACCATCTCACTCGCCTGCTTCGCGTACAATCAGAGTCTCTCTGAAATTAAAATTAAAAAATAGGATCTCGAAATCGAAGTGCCGATGGAAAGCCACTCCAAAACAAAGAGAAAATCGCAGCTTCTTCAGACCACTTCTGGCGCCAACCATCTCGTTACTCACCCTCTCCATAAGAGGCTCTTCAAATCTCAAGTGCTGACGATGAGACATTACAGACTAAATTATTCCTTCCTTCCCCGGGGTTTTTTTCTTTTTCTTTTTCTCATTCTAAGGAAATCAACCTGCAAATAAAAAAGAAAAAAAAACACACACAAACAACAAAGAGCAAAATTTAGTATTACAGATAGCCCTGATCAATCGGACTCTGGCTGAAACACAAAATTATATGGAATTATATAATATTAAATATAAAATAAAATTATATCAAAATAGCACAAAATAATTATCTAACACAACAGAATTTTCAATCTTAACTAAACTTACAAATAGACACATTTTACTATAAAAAACATTTTTTTTTTTTATTATGTACACATGTAACAACAATTGAAATTTGTATTAAAAAAAAATTTAATTTAATATCTGAGAAAAAAAAAGAAAATAATTAAGTTTAGTTATTCTGCATTCTACTGAGACTATCGGCATTCTGATGTAATTTGCCCTTTCTGTGAACAATATCAAAATTTAGGCTTTGAAGCACCAAGGCCCACCTTAAAAGTCTGGGATTAGATCCTGTATGATGTTTTAACCAAACTAAAGGGTTATGATCAGTTTCGATAATAAATTTATACTGACCATCTAAATAATATTTTAATTTAGTAACAGCAAAAATTATTGCTGCACATTCCTTTTCTATAGTGCTATAATTTTTCTCAGATTTCGAAAATTTTTACTCAGAAATAGGATAGGGTGTTCATTTTCATTTTGTTGACGAAAACCAAAATTTTTTCGAGGGAGTTTTGTAAAATCTTTCGTCTTAAAACTATCTCTTAAACTTTCATATTCATCTATTTTCTCTGCCAGATCATACGGCGAATTTATTTTAAGCCATTCCGCCAAAAAATGTTCCTTAATTTCAATTGGCACACGACGTTTCAATTGATCTGTTACCATTAGTTCCTTAAGCTGTTCAAATGTCGTTATTTCTAATTCCGTAAGCCATTCCGTAAAGTAACTATTCAATTCTTGTGCATAATTTCTCCATGATTTGTCTGACGTTTTCTGGTGTCTAAGAAACAATTGTCTTAATTTTTCGCTATTTAACTTGAATCGTTTAAGAATAATTTCCTTCACGTAATCGTAATCATCAGCCCTTTCTGGAGGTTCTCTAGCTAACATGTTAGATATCTCTGAAGGTAAAGCACTTACAAGATAAACTACCCATTCGTTTTTTGGAATATGAGCCATTTCTGCTCTACGCTCAAAATTTATTAAGTATAAACTCATCTCATCTTTCCTTTCATCGAATTTTGGCGTTATTTGCATTAATTGAATTTTTTGAGCATGTTCAGTCCTATTTGTAACTGATTCTGTGTTCGAAATTGCAGCATTTGAAGAGATTTCTAGACGTTTCATTTCTAAAATATGTTCTCTTTCTTCACGTCTAATTCTTTCTTCTTTTTCTATTTCTTCTCGCCTAATTCTTTCTTCTTTTTCTTCTCGCCTAATTCTTTCCTCTTTTTCTAATTCTTCTCGCCTAATTCTTTCCTCTTTTTCTAGTATTTCTCGCCTAACTCTTTCCTCTTTTTCTTCCTGTTCCTTTTTAACTCTTTCCTCGATTACCCTATCTAATATACATTTTACTTCTTCCTCGTTAAAGTTTTTACTAGTTAAAATTAATTTTTTAATATCTGGGATTTTAAAAGAATCTGGAACCATTTCCCCTAACTCTTCAGCTACTTCTACTAAATCTCCCTTTTTCCCCCGTGCTAAAAAAGCCATTTTATTTATTCACGCTTTATCTCAGAAGAGATGCAATAATGAGAGAAACCACAGACTACACCCACCTATATGTAAAATTTCGTAAATAACTATAGAAATTATTTAACACACTCTACTAATATAAACATATCAATAACATTTAAAAATTTAAACGAAAACAAACTATATTGTAATACAACAAATAGTGTATAAACAGCAAATCATATATTTTGAAAAGAAGAACAAGTTTAAAATTAAATCTTCTACTCTCGATTTCAAGTTTTTTTTTTATCACCAAGCTAATACTTGATACTCAGATAAATTGAATTATTAATCAAAATGTATAAATTTTATAAAATCAGATTCTTATACAAATACTACTATATTAAATCAGAAATGAAATTATACATATTTTTGAATCCTTATTTAATTCAAAATATAAAACACTACAATTCTTAACAACAATATAAATTAAAAGCTTTAACTAATCTAAACCAGAAATCAGCTTTCGATTTCAAATCAATAAACTTAATTAATTAATCATCCACGACATAAAAATGATAATAACGTACGATATTTTAAACAGTAAGAAAATATCTTTTCAAATCTTTATCAATGAAAATAAACATATGCGTTTCTAAATATGTAATAAACCAGTTTGATACTTTGCAAACAAAATCAAAAACACATCAATAAATCTCACATTACTTTAAATTCAAACCTATTTGTAATCATGTACTTTCGTTTTCACATAACGAAATCAAAACCTTTCTAAAGTATATATTACTTTCATAAAATCTACTTTCAGTGAAACATTCAAAAAATTATGAATATAAGTGTACTTTCGATTTTACACATTAATCTATAACAACATAGTTATTTTAACATATTCCTACGTGAATTGAAATACATCAACCACATAAAAATTATGAAATGCAAATTTATAATAAGATACACTTTTCTTATAAAAAATATTATACTGTAAATTCGAATACACGAAATACAGAAATTAGCTTTGTAACATGGAATACACCATTTACAAACTTATAAGCAAAATTAATTGATATAGCATGAACACTGTAAATTCGAATACACGAAATACAGAAATTAGCTTTGTAATATGGAATACACCATTTACAAACTTATACACAAAATTAATTGATATAACATGAAAACCACGTAAATAACATTGGAACTAAATATTCTATCAATTTATATAACATTCCAAACTATTTATTTTCAATAGTAGCCAGAGAAAGATTGATCAAAATGGCCTACCTGTATTCCAACATTGCGGCACGTAATCCATTATAGTGCACATAATTAATTTCCATAGTGGATGCTAATGCAAAGCATTAAAAAAGCATCAAACCGCTGCCACCAAAAACGTAAGTTTGTTATGAAACAAACAAACAAATAAATGACTCCAATTTTGAAACATACACATTTAATTAAAAAATTGAACAAAATTTACAAGGAGCCATGTTTGGGTTCGCGACCATCTCACTCGCCTGCTTCGCGTACAATCAGAGTCTCTCTGAAATTAAAATTAAAAAATAGGATCTCGAAATCGAAGTGCCGATGGAAAGCCACTCCAAAACAAAGAGAAAATCGCAGCTTCTTCAGACCACTTCTGGCGCCAACCATCTCGTTACTCACCCTCTCCATAAGAGGCTCTTCAAATCTCAAGTGCTGACGATGAGACATTACACATTCAAAAGTTTCTCTTTTTAATATCTCTTCTATTTTTATTTCAAAGTTATTTTCATGCTTAAGGCAGGAAAAAGATTTCTTCGTAAAATTTTACGAAAAGCTCACATTTGTAAAATTGAACTAATCACCCGTCAATTTTTATCTGTCAAACAAATAAAGAATTTTCAATTTGATTTAGGAAGAAGCACTACTTTTCAAAAACCAATGACGATTTAATGTAAGCATTTTTTGGAAATTTATGATGCTGCATTAAAATTTCTTTATAATTAACTTCGTTTAGAATTGTTTTAATAATATTTAATCTATAACATTACAAAATGTTAAATTAATCTGATTTCTGTTAAAGATTGCTTATACAATATGTTAAATTACATTTAATATTATTGAGGAACCCTAATGTTAAGAAAATTAATCAAAGCTGTGTGCTGTTTTAATATAAAATTTTTGCTGCCTTCAATCTAATGCTTAAACATTTAAAGTTAAAAAATTTATAAAGTTTAAAAATATTTCTAATA
Organism: Latrodectus hesperus; assembly: GCA_037975125.1. Taxonomy (NCBI): domain Eukaryota; kingdom Metazoa; phylum Arthropoda; class Arachnida; order Araneae; family Theridiidae; genus Latrodectus; species Latrodectus hesperus. The sequence goes on along the minus strand of CM075858.1, from coordinate 14,180,484 downwards.
AACGTGTGAATAAAAGTATTTTTAATAAACGTTTGAAAATCTATAGCCATATAGAAAGTTATGAATATTTTATTTACATTAAAATATACAAAAAAATTAACTTAAATGTTAATTTTTGAAAAAATTAACTTAAATGTTAATTTTTTTAAGAGTTAATAAATCTTGTAATATAATTTTATTATGGAAAACAACTATGTATTATGTATGTTATATTTAAATTTTCTAAATTATTACAATTATGGTGTATATAGTTATATTAATAAATATGTATATAATTGCTTGTGTTTTATTATTTTATAAACCCACTCATGTTTCAGTTTCATTATTTTTTAATAATGTGTAACATAATAATTTTATGAGTTTTAGAATCAATTTAATGATTTAATTAATTGGATATTTTTACAGATATACACTTTGTCTTGTAGTTCTTATTTATTAAACACTTAAGATTGGCTTCATTTTAAGAAATAATAAGAAGAATTATTTAAAATGATTGGTATAATTTGATAATTTGTCAGTTGTGTACAATTTACGTAAAAGTATAATTGCTTTTATTTTAATTTCTAATATATATTAATTAATTATATCACTATTTTAAAGAATATTTTTAGAATATTTATATGAATTTACAAAAACACATAAATACATTTTACGTCTCGTTTACTTTGATTAAAAATATTAAATTTTTGTCATCATTTTATTTTAAATTCTCTCACACAACTTTGCTACTAAGCAGCAAATAAGGACTTCAATCATGAAGCTCATATTTGTGTTAATTTAATGTTTCTATAGACATCACAAGTCTTCGGACAAATCTTGAGGAAACTATGCCCAAGAACTCCTTTGTTATTTTATTGAATGGATTTCGGAATTAAAGATTGAGATCTTTCAGCAACTCAAAGATCTGATGGTTACTGAGCAGTTGAAGTTTCGAGTGAGGTGAGTGAGGGATTATTTCCTAGAAGATTGGCTGAAATTTATCACTCCCTATGAAGTGGCTGAAATTTATCACTCCCAATGAAGTGGCTGAAATTTATCACTCCCTATGAAGTGGCTGAAATTTATCACTCCCTATGAAGTGGCTGAAATATTGGATAATTATGAAAGCAAAAGAGAAAGTTTTAAGAAGAAAGAAGCACCCAGAAGAAATTTTCCCAACTTTCGAAACCAAAATTGGAAGGAATCACAAGCTTAAAGAAAATTCTAGAGATTTCAAGCATAAATTCCGAATAAAACCTGAAACATCTCAAGATAAACAAAAAGGAAACTATTTCGATAATAAAAACTTTGCGTTGCTATAAATGTGGCTCAAGCAATCATTTTTGACCACAGTGCGATAGACTAAAGAAAACTACAGAGTCTATTTCTCATGTCGCTGATCAAAATATTCATGAGTTGATGGCACGATACACCAGTGTAGGTAAAGTAAACGGTGTAAAAATGAAGATTTTGAGAGATGTTTGTGTGCTACTTTGGATCTGATCTGTAACAAATATGTAAAACCAAACATGCACATGAATTGAAAGGTCTGGTTGAGAACGCCATTGGAAGAGACTTTGACTTGTTTACCTCTTGTAGACGTCTTTATAATAAACAACTTAAATGCTCAAAACCGTTACCAAATTTTTCATTGAATTAACTCCCACTTATATGTATTATATAACATTCATAATATATGTATGTGCAAGATAATTCAATGTTATTAATTTATATGTGTCATTTTTCACATCACGTGTAAAATTTTAATGTTTTATTAGTGTCTTTCTAACACATTAAATAGAATAATGCATTAATTTATGCGTTCATATATTATGTAATTTAGTGAAATGAATATTATGAGTGCTTAAAAATATATAAGTAAACAAATTTGTTTTGTTTTCAGGAAAAAAGCTATACACATGTATTAAAACTTATAATACAGAGTGAAATTTTGAAAGTATGACAAATTTAAAGTTCGATTATTAGTTTTTAAGTTAATCTTGCATAAAATGATAATTCCGGTGTCATGTTTTTATTTCTAATATACATTAATTTATTTTATATATATAGAAATTATATTAAAGAATATTTTTGAGATTAATTTTAAGATTTTATTGTTTGTAATTTTAATTATTGCTTATAACTTCAACCGACGAATACTTACATTTTAATACATTACCAATGCCGACCAACTTGTCTAGTGGTCAGCGTGCCTGACTACGGATAAGAAGGTCCTGGGTTCGAATCCCGGTTCGGACATGGATGTATTTTCTCTCTCTATCTATCCTGTCTTTGTCCTTTCCTTGTATGAATGAGGTGTGAATGGTTGCGTATCCTATAAACGGGTCCCTATGGCATGTATGTACTGAGGAAGTCGTAATCCACACCAAAATAGGGTTCAGTTGGAAAAGTGGAGCAGCGCACCCCATGTTTCCAGTCTAGCTGGCACACGACAATGAATGAATGAATACATTGCCAATAATTAATTATTAGTTTCTTTATTAAATGAAGGTACTTTTCAAAATTCGGAAAGAAGGGTCTAAAACTTCCGGGTGAATTTATAAGATCAATTAACAAAATCAATGCAAATAAAAATCTCACTGTATTTCGATAGAAATTTAGAATGTTTAAAAATATGTTAGTTAATTTAAGTGTGCAATGTAATTTATCTCTTACTTTAAATATTATTAGATGTTACGTTTCTACAATGCGTTTTTTAATTAATGATTATAGTTGGAATAAAACATTTTCACCAAAAAGTTTCTAAGGTTAGAATAAAAACATGAAAGCAATAAGTAATCGGTCTTAAGTGCGGATCCAAAAATTCTCTTCCAATGTTTTGGTAACTTTTTCAAAGCCAAAAAACTAGCCGCGAGTTTAAAAACAATACCTCATTGTGGACATCCTATGCTGTATCGAAGATAGCAAGATAGCAAGCGTAAGCAAGATGTAACTTCAGTGGGGGGGGGATAAAAAATTCGAAGAAGCAATATCGGGGTTATATATGGGTGTGGCAAAAAGGCTATGATGAATGTAGACCTAAGTGATCATGCATTATCATGGCGCAACAGTGTCTTAGCTGCGACTCAGGGTTCGACGTTTTTATCTGATACTTCCGTCAGCGCAGTGGTAGGGAGGCATCAACATATTCAATAGAAAATATAAAACACACGTGCAAAACAATTTTTTCGACTTAAAAGTTTTACCCGAAGTTCAAATTTAGCTCAGTTTTCGTAAATTGGAAGTTACACTTTAATTTTTCTAAATCTAATATCTACGATGATAAATACCAATAAATCTTTTCATTACTGAACATTGAAGAAAAGAACATTTATCTAAATTTAGCCTTCAGTTAATGATATGTAATTATTTTTAATACTTTATATAGAGATTTTTAAATTATTTCTTCAAAAATATGGCTAGTTTGCATTTCCGGAAAAATGAAAAAAGTTTTATAGATTTATTTATGAAAGCGCTCAACTTTTTTTTTTTTAATTTACACATACTTGATGCTATAAAACTTAAGTAACTGGTTTCTTGTAAGTATTTGACTTATTTGTTTCCCTTGATTATTTTTAGTAAAAATATGACAACCTTTTTCGTCTAATAAATATCTACGATGCAATATTTATCAAGTTTTTCACACTTAATGTTATCTTATAGTTGGAGAAATCTAATATGAACTCACTCTTTAACTTACAAATAACTTTATTTCGTATAGTATTTGTTTTAGTCTTTAAAAATAAGCCATATTGTTAACAATATCTTACAGATAAATAGGTAAGTCTGTGTGCTGTGATCAGGTATTTATATCTACAATCAATGTTCGTAAACTATTTAAGGAAGGAAAGGGGTTAGAGTAAGGCAAATATTATAATGGGGTTTTACGAAGGTAAGTTTTAGACTTATTGTACTAAAAGCAGATGGTTAGTGTTACACAATGTGTAAAAAAATAGAAGGACAGTGTTTTTTTGCCAATTAATACCTCTTATTTTCCCCTAACTACCAGATATTTATGCAGATTTAGTTTAATGACACTTTTTTCATTTTAGGCAAAAATTAAACATCTACCACTAATATCAATATTAAATTAGTATATATAATTTCCGAAGCGTAAAAATGTAGAAGGAAACTTGTTAATATATTTAATTTAGTGAGTTGTTCTTTAGTTAAGTAGTGATTTTGTAGTTTGTTTTATCCTTTTCTGTCAAAAAATCTAATTCGTTTAAAAGTACGCTGTTTTTCCGTTCTCAGAAATACCTAAAGGAATACCTTAGAACGATTTTCAAAAAGGCCTAATTTTCGCATATCAAAATGATGGTTACATACAGTTTCAAACGTAATCAGAAATCCTTATAAAAATGAAGAAAAAAAAGACTGTGGTAGGCCGAAAAGTTAACACCACGTGAAGACAGAATACTTGCTCGTGTGCTTAAGAACTAAGGAAGTGTTTCAAAAGCAAGAAATCAAGCAGGACTTTATCATGTTACGAAACAAACAGGTTACAACTATATTAAAAGATCTCAAAAAATAATTTTCAAAAAACGGAAACATAATCCTAAGTGGACACAAGTTTACATCGATTACCGTTTAGCGTAGACTAAGGAGCACATGTCCTGGACTACAGAGTGGACTTCTGTGATATTTTCCGATGAAAAGAAATTTAACTTAGACGGTCCAGACGTATAGCAGCACTACTGGCATTGTCCGGGGAATGAAGACGAATACTATTCAACACGACAAATGGGAGGAGGTAGTTTAATGGTTTGCTTGGCTGTTGGATTCGGAGGACGGACAAGTCTGGTTTTCTTAAATGGTAGGCAAAATCATACAGACTACATTCAAGTGCTGAATTCCGAGCTTCTTCCTTATGGCTCTGACTTGGGGGTGAAAAATGGAAGTTTCAGCAAGACGGAGGTTCAATTCGCACCGCGACTGGAGTCAAACATTGGTTCCTAACAAATAATGTGGATGTTTTACCATGGCTAGCCAAAAGTCCTGACCTTAATATAGTGGAAAACATCTGGGCAATACTAGATCGTCGAGTTTATGCTGATGAAAGGCAATTTGATTCACTAACTCAGCTTCGAGAAGCATTGAATGACTCGTGGGACAATTTTTGTCAAACAGAAGTTCTATCTCTATACAATTCACTTCCAAACAGAATATTTGAAGTTATAAAGACCAATGGGAAGGACATTCCTTATTAAAATCATTATTTTTTCATTTCTTATAATGCTGTCCTACTTTTTTAAAAACGTTTCAAAAAAGAGGAACTATTTTTGTTGCCATTAATATTTTATGCTTGAATATCATAATTCTAATGTTTAAATTGTATTTTTAAAATATTTGTAAAATATTTCTAATAAAAATTTTTAGTAAAAATAAAATATTTTTCGGTTATTGTTACAAAATCAAGTGTCGTTCTACTTTTTTACGTAGAGTATTTCATTAAAACTTAAAAAAATATTAATATTTTTCCAGTTCATGAGAACCTTAAATATACGTTTAAATTTATAAATTCACATCAAAATTAAAATAATGATGTAAAATGTTTCTTGATAAGCATAACTGATAAGTGTTATATCTTTAATTATTTCAATTAAAGTGTTAAAATTAATATATATATATATATATATATATATATATATATATATATATATATATATATATATATATATATATATATATATATATATATATATTACTTTTATAATCCATGTTAAAAAAGATTTAATACATGTACATCAGAAATAATCTACTGAAGTGTAAGCGTTCTTTTAAATAACAGAAAACAAACATTTTTTTGGCATAATAGTTTTAACAAACTGTTTTTTTGGATTTTAGATAATTTTTTAAAGGCTATATATATAGTATAGATAAAAATAAGTTGCAAATATTGATGTTAAAATAATTCTTAAAATATATTTTAATTTTAAATTTCATAAAAATATTTAGATAATGCTGTAACATGTAAAATGTTGATAGATAAACAAGAAAGAAAATTAGAATTTAGAGGCCTTGAAGAAAGTCATCAAAAATCTTAATTGGTTGAATTGCATATTTTTTTTTTAACTTTTTTAAAAACTAGAAAATATTCTTGTGTTTACAAAGAAATCATCATCTGAGTTTAGATCTTTCCTTTAAGAGACTGAGAGAAGTGAATTCTTCTCTCAGTCTCTTAAAGTTCTGAAGGAAAATTCTTTCCTCTTGTATTGTTCCTAAGTTTCTTTGTATTTTTAAAATTTGTTTTTACAAATAACATTATAGGTGATCGCCATAAGCGAATCAAAATTATTTGCCGGGAAAACTGATTTTTTTTTCCTTTCTACTTTTTGGAAAGTAGTTTAATACATGTAAATCGTTAAATGCAAATGATCATATCTATTAAATAACAGACAAAACACACACGCCGCCTAACTTGTCTAGTGGTCAGCGTGACAGACTGCGGATAAGGAAGTCCTGGGTTCGAATCCCGGTTCGGGCATGGATGTACTTTTTCTTTCTCTATCTATCCTGTCTTTGTCCTTTCCTTGTATGAATGAGGTGTAAATGGTTGCCTACCCTATAAACGGATCCCTATGGCATGTGTGTAGAGCAAATTCGTACTTTCACCTTCATGGCGCTCTGATTAAAACGAAAGACGCTCCCAATTGAGTTCAATTCGCATAGCCAAGGCATAGCGGCCTTGGCTTGTCCAAGTGTCATTAGTAACAACAACAACAAAACACACACAGAAAAGTGCAACATATTTTAAAACAACCCTGGTAAAATAGTAAATTTCTTTTCTCAGATAAATTAATGTAAGATAACTTTTTCACTACGGGAAAAAAAAAACATTTATATATAATCAAACTTCTTCCTGCCCCCTGGTGATTCAAAATGAAATTATCGATAACAACTGGAGTCTAACTTAAAACTAATTATGCTTACAATAACATGAAACAAATTTATACTTGTGAGAATATATTATAATCCAGTGGAAGGTGGAAAATTGTTAATAATGTAAACATGCATAAATTCTGGGCGTGAGATATATATTATTAAAACTGAATATAATCTGATAAAATCTATGAAATTGTTTAGCGAGTAAAATTTAGGATATTTATGTAGATTGGATTAATTAAGAATATTTAGGCTTATTTTGTATAAGATGAATTAGTCATTCATCGTTACATTATTAAAATATTAGATTAAAATATAAATTATTTTTAACATTAGATAAAAAAAATTAAGTAATTTTAACATTAGAAAAACATATTACGTAATTTAATTCTATTTTCTTGATTATTAATTTAAAAAATTTTATTTAGTAGCCGATTTTTCCTTGCATTGGATTATGTATAGGAAAGGAACCCAATAATATAGAAAATCATTTATTTTGATTTGTTTGTCAAGTTATATTAAAATAGACATATATACTGAAATTATAAAACTTTAGTGTTCTACTTAATTCCCAGAAAGGCTATCCTGAATCTTAATGTAATTTTTTACTTAAAGTTATTTTAATTATTTAGTTTTGAAAAACAAATATATTTCTGGTAAATGTGGATAAGCTTTTAATTATATGTAACACTACAAACTTTTTATTTATATAAAAAAATATTTGAAAATGAGTTTGTAGACAGAATACATTGTACTCTTACGATATTGCTTTTGAAATTAGTTTTCACCTTAACTTTCCTCTTTCCATCAAGATTTAGCAATATTTTTTATTTATAAATATACTATCTAAGATAAATTTTTCTCTTAAATTATCAAAACTTCATTCTCGGATCCATTCACAAGCAAAGGCAATATTTCAAGAGGTAAAAAATAAGAAAATAAAATAAATAAAAACAATAAAAAATAAAAACACTGGTTGGTGATGATCAAAAATACCATTTGGATCGAAATGAAAATAATTTCTTAACACTCGTCTAATTAAATACCTGGAAGAAAGACATTTATTTGTTTTAAATTTTATGTAACATTTATCTTAATATATTTAATGCTAAATTTTTGAACTATTTATTGTGATATTTCTAATACTTAATGATCTTCCTAGAAATGAGCGCTTTTTTAAAATTGAAACAGACTTTATGCAGATACACATCCTCAAGTTAAATATTATTTTCTCATTATTGCTAGTGTTTACATTATAATGTTTGATAATCCTGTTTGATATTATTTTGATTAATTAAGACAAATCTCATCAAGTGTGCATTAAATAAATCACAAAAGCAAAATTATAAAAATTAAACTAAATATTTTTAGGTACATCTGTATTTTCTTTTGAATAAAATTTCTCTTTTACATCTTTCTTATTTAATGAAACAACTGAATTACATCACTTGTCATTTGCTCTGTAGATTCTTTGATTTACTTTCTAAGACAATATGATTACAAATGATCCAGTTAAGAAAGCATTTCATTGAAAGTGATGACATTAATTTGAATGTGACTAATTAATTTTGTAATACGACTGCTGTTATAACTAATAATTGTTAGTATATAATTTAAAATATCATTTAAAGATACACGTAGTATTCCTGGAATAATTACAGTTTTTTTTCTTTATTTATGGTTATTAACTTCTCTTCAGTTATGATGTTTAATGATTTTCATTGTCATTGTTTCATTTCAAATTCATGGGATAAAAATGATGATTCTGTTTTGAATCCCAAACTTTATAAATGCCTTTTTAGCACTGAATTAAATATTTTTAGAGAAATCAACATTTCATTTACAATATTTACTAATTTACATATATTATTACCCCTACCTGTTTCTTTCTCCCCATCCATTTCTTTGTTTTTAGTCTCATTTTTGATTCAATAATCAAGATTTGTTTTCTATTTTGTTAAGTGTCATTATTGCCACCCGCCCTGTCCAGTGGTCAGAGTCCCTGACTACGGATAAGGAGGTCCTGGGTTCGAATTCCGGTTCGGGCATGGATGTACTTTCTCTCTCTATCTATCCTGTATTTTTCTTTTCCTTGTATGAATGAGGTGTTAATGGTTGCCTACTCTATAAACAGGTCCCTATGGCATCTGTGTACTGAGGAAGTCGGACTTCACACCAAAATATGGTTCAGTTGAAAAAGTGGAGCAGCACATCCCATATTGCCAGCCTAGCTGGCACACGACAACAACAACAACAAGTGTCATTACTGCTTAAACCATTAAAACTCCCTTTAAATGCTATTTCTTTACTCGTGAAATTCTTTATTTTAGATTGCATCATTTTTCTTATTCCTTGATCAACTCTAATCGAATTTAGAAATAAACAATGCATTTGGTCAACTTCGATATAAAAGAAACACTTCTTTGGTTTTGTTAAAACCAAAAAATAGTATGCATTTGGAATTAAAGAGGTATGGCCTTAACTATAAAGTAGATAAAAAAAATTCTTAAAATTAAATTATAACACTACAGTAGTACATTTTCCCATTAAATGGCTAAATTTAAAATTTTGCATTCTAATACGAACTCCAAATTCCTTCTCAAAATTTGTAGTTTTCACAATTACAATTAGTATGTGGTATAATAACAGTTATAAAATTATCATGTGGACGTAATAAATTAGAGACGTATGTTCTAGATTTAATTATCTAGAGGAAAAATTTACAATTAAAGTTTTAGAATTTAATTACAATTACTGTTTCTTCAGGGTGTGTAATACTGGAATTTTCTTTTGTATATATTTCGGTAAGGGTGTAAAACCCTGTCAACCAAGTAAATTGTTGAAAATTTTCTAAATTTATATCAGATTTCTCCATGTTGTTGCTAAGAGTATATTTAACGAGAACTGGAACAAAAAGTTAATTCTTAAAAAATGTTCAAATAAACACTTTAGAACGTAGGATTAAAAATGTTTGTATCAGAGTTTGTTAGCTAAATAAAAAAAAACTAAACATAAATATTAAATTCATTATTTTAACAACAAAAGAGCTATTTAAATGGAAAACCAGAAAAGAAAAACTTTATAATTAGCAGTCAAATCAATCACATTCACGTTTGGCATAGATTGGAACCAAAAGTTAATCAGCTTTTTTTGCATAAAAATGGAAAAAGATAATACCCTCTCTTTCTTGCTTGTCAACTGAGCTTTTATTTAAAGAAAAAAGAATTATTTATGAAAGAAAGAGCCCTGTATCTGGTATATAATTTCCTATTACTAATTGAAAATTGTGCTTGTTTCGCATCATGTACTCTTTCAATGTGTTGTTTTTTCAACGAATTTTTAACTAAATTACATAAAGTTTTCAGAACCATATAATTGATGCGGAACTCGATTTTTACATTTTCCCTGGAAAATTTAATTTGACTGAGATTTGCTATTGAAGTATCTATGATAAAGGTGGGAATATTACAAAAAAAAAAACTTCAAAACAATTAGCTAAATAAAACAAAGTGATTATTATTCATTATTTAACAACTTAACATAATTATATAGAGGGTGTAAAAAATAGGAAAATAAAATAAGTGTCACACTCAGTGTCAAGAAATATTTTTTAAGGAACAATTTCAATGGAACTCAATATAAAAAGAATGGAATCAAAAATATTTTTGCACATAAACATTTTTAATTTAAAAGTGCATATAGCAAGTTGTAAAATAAATAAATAATTTATGACATCACTTAAGGAAAATAAAATATTGTAAAATTTTTTTGATTTTAGCCATGTTTTTTATATGATAAAAATTGAAAATCCTCAGCTTACGAATATCAAATTATATTATGCAACTTAGATTTATTTTAATTATGAGTGTAGTCATAATAAGCACAATTCTTTTTTATGTGACTTTGAAAGAATAGAAGTCAACGGAACTTCTATTCTTATGAGTTATGATTGGTTAAGTTCGTCGTATACGATGAGTAATTTTCATAATGAAGTTGCTCATTTGGCTACTCAAATAAAAAAGTTGCTGTTTTGATCCTGTTGCGAACAGTGCACCTTAAATTATATTCAAATTTTAATTGGTGATTCATCTTAACATACTTTTTTTCTATTAATTTGCTTCAGTAATTTGTAACATTTAATTAAAATTAAAATTTCTGAATAAAAGTTTAAGCATTAATTTTAATATCTCTGATTTTGTGAGAATATTTAAATAATTTTTGTAGTAATGTTTCATGTTTAAGAAAAGTAATGATAAATTAATAAATAATATATATATAAAATAACTAGACAGAAATTTAGTTCAACGAATATAAAATTTCAGAAATAAAAAGAGAGAAATTAAATTATTAATAAATTCTTTTTAAATTTTGCACACATTGATTTAAAAAAATTCTTATTATAAAAGATTTCTAATTTATTCATAAAAAATATTTTTCATATATGCTTTTAATATAATATTTGATTAATCACAAACAATATTTGCTGAATGTTATTTTCATTGATTAAATTCTTTTGAATAAAACTGATGGCTCTTCTAAACTTTTTTTGTTAATAATCAAACATGTTTTGATTTATTAATATTTAGCACGATGATTATGTAGAATACTAATTGTAGGAGTAAATAATTTTTGAGTCTTAAATGGTTTTTCAGGAAGATGGAAATATTTTATTTTAAACTTTAATTTTGATATTTTTTATTTTTAACTTTATTAGTCTCATAAACATCAATTATTTACAATTGCTAACATAAGATAAGTTTGCTGCTAATGGGAGGATCATTCATTCAATCAAAAATATTTTAAAGCAAATGGTTTATATTTAAATGTTTCCTTAAAAAGATAATAAATAATAAAATCTTATAAAAGGATAATAAAAATAACGTCTTTTCAAACAGATGAAATGTTGTTGTCTTATGCCAGCTAGGCTGGCATTATGGGGTTCTTGTCTCCACTTTTCCAACTGAACTTTGGTGTAGAGTCCAACTTCTTCAGTACAACACATGCCATAGGTACCCGTTTATAGGGTAGGCAACCATTCACAACCCTTTCATACAAAGAAAGGACAAAGACAGCATAGATAGAGAGAGAAAGTACATCTATGTCCGAACCGGGATTCGAATTCCAGGATCTCCCGGTCACCCTGACCACTAGACAAGTTGGGAAACATAAGGGATGTATTTTCAAGGTAAAATATGTTCAACGTCATATTTTGAACAAAAGTCATATTTAAATAGCAAGTTAAGTCACTTACTTTTATAAACAACCTGTGTAGAAAATGCTTAATATATTGAATTCTGGTGTTCTGTTGGAGAAATTAAATGATAAAATTTTATTTTTGCTTTTCTTTCAATTGTTTTGCATGCTAAATATATTTTTAATAACCTATTCCTGATAAAGTGGTATTATCAGTTATTTATTAATTTTGAAATTATTCACTGTTTAAAATATATATTACGTTTGACTGCCTGTTCTATCTTTTCAAGTGCCTATTAAAATCATTCCATTCGTTTAAATGAATATGATTTTGCGCTCCATATGAAATATGTAGCTATTATTTTTCTTAAGATTTTTTCCTAAATCTACCCTTTTCTTCCTTTAAATCTTCTTCAATGAAGAAATCAATTCAATTTATTTGCTCATTCATAAATGCAACACGAATTTAATGAGCAGGAAAGTATCATTTAATTTAACACTGATAAAAAAATAAAAATAAAATTCTTAAGGCGGAATAGCAAAATATTGTACGAAAAATAAAATATTATTACTTTATTTTGATATACCTTTTTTTTTTAATTTTTCTCATTGTACCTTTAAAGGAAGCGTCAAATATTTAGTGTATGTTAACGGGCCGTATTGTCCGGTGTTTATTAGTTTTAGGGAAAGAGTTATTTATAGCACTTGTATGCAAAAAATAACCGTTGAGTGACAAGTTAACTGTTTGTTTTTAACGCTAATTTTTATTTATTTAATTTTATATTTAATATTGATTTTATTCAAATAATTAAGTTTCCACATTGATAATTTCAAAACAAATTGAATGAGATATGGAGATTTGAAAATTTTATTTGAATAACTAATCTATTAAAATGTTAAAGTTGAGAAATTTTTGTTTTCACATTCCAACGGATTTGAATTTGGTGACAAATTGTGAAAAGCTAAAAGGCGTTCGCTGCAAACGTTGAAAACGATACATTTTCAAAAGAAGTGAATAAAATTTTTTTAAAAAAATTATATACCGCGAGAATGTGAGAGAAGTGGGAATTCGGGGCCATACATATCTTTCTTTTCTCTGATAACTCATACAGGAGAATTGTAAAAGGCGAAAAAATCTTTTTTGAATTGTAAAGATGTAAGCGGACTAATGTGAATTTTTTCTTAAATTAATTACACCAAGGAAAAAGTAATTTTATAGGGAGTTAAAATCAGCGTCATTCATGCTTTATAACAAATGCAAATGCTAAATGGAATCTTTTATAATGAAACATAAATTCTTTTTAAAGTTAGTTGGGAATGGACATCCTGTGATATAAATTTCATTCCAATCCTTATAGTCTTTCTCAATTCAACTCTGGGTGACAATTCGGTGAATAAAGGAAATAAAGATTATAAGGACTGTGGGGTGATTGGAAAAAATTTGTCCTTCATTTAATTTAAGAAATTTTATCTAAGAATAAAAATAATAGGCTCTCCTAGTAAAGCGCTCCACCATGGAGAAGATCCCGGGTTCGATCACAGCCGTTATTAAAAAATAGGAAATGTATGATGCACACCTGTATATTCGTTTGTTGGGAAGTGTGCAGTTTTCCTCACTTGTGACACGTGACATGCTGTTTATGTGAAGTACTTCTTGAAAACAATTTACGCGGTGGTCACTGAAATGCAGGTCACAACAGACTTAAACCATCGACTTCGTAGGGTGTTGTCAAAGAATAAAAATGAAAAAATAATATACATTCTTAAAAAAAAGAAATCAATTTATTTAATTTACAATTTCATTCCATTCTTTAAGAGATAAGTAAATCATGCATTCCATTAACATCATGTGCTTAAGACGTGAATTAAAGAAAATTGTATGTAGTAAAATCTGATGAAGAGTCCGCTCCCACTTCCCTTCTGAATGACAACGTTTTAGTCTAGGAATATTTCTACATTATCTTTTTAAGGTGGATTTTTTCATATCAAGGCAAGATTTTCTCGCCTTTTTTAGTTAACAAATAAGTTTCATAAACGCTTAAATATTTTCATAAAATGCATGTTAGGTGGTGACGCTAAAAAAGTAAGATTTACCGAAAAATATCTATGGCTTTGTCTGTTGTTTTTTTAGTTTTTGTACAGAAATGATAATTGGATTCAGATGCTGAACCATTGTTGTTGTTGTTGTTTACTAATGACACTTGGACAAGCCAAGCTCGCTATGCTATGCGAATTAAGTCGATTGGGAGCATCTTTCGTTTTAATCAGAGCACCATGAAGGTGAAAGTACGACTTTGCTCTACACACATGCCATAGGGACCCGTTTATAGGGTAGGCAACCATTCACACCTCATTCATACAAAGAAAGGACAAAGGATAGATAGAGAGAGAAAGTACATCCATGCCCGAACCGGGATTCGAGCCCAGGACCTCCTTATCCGTACTCAGGCACGCTGACCACTAGACAAGTTGGTCGGCCTGAACCATTGTAAATATTATAATCCAAAGGTTGAATGAGTCACGAAGTGTTCAAATTGATCACTTTGATGACAAATCGGCTTTCCTCCGTGATAATGACGTTTTAAATGAAATTTTTCTTACTTACCAGGGATAGAATTTTTCGGCTGATTTGAAAGTTGACCGAAAATATTCTCACCGTGGTTTAGTAGTAAGACAGAGCTCTTCAGTTCGAAATATCCCTTGTTCAGTCCCCGCAGCTGCTGAAGAGCGATAGGTAAATGTGCAGTTATGTCTTCAGTATGCATTTTTTTCGAATTGTTGTTTGGGAGTTTTTCCTATTTCCTTGATTGCAACATAAATATATACCACTCGGTTCCTACGAAAACTCATCTCTAAAGGCAATATACGCTATCGGTATAAAAAATAGCTTTTAAGAAATGTTTTCTGATTAAACAGCTTTAGACTGGAAACATGAAATTCTTCTGAAAATGCTCTAATTTTAAAATTATTCTCTTCTTTCGAATGAAGCTTATTTAAATCTCAGGTACTTTAAAGTTCCTACATTTTTTGGGCTCATGATGGCCGACAGGTCTAATCTCTTCGGAGATTAAGTTCCCAATTCGATCCCAACCATTGATGAACAACGGATGCTAAATGCCTTATGGTTTAGAATGTTCAGATTGTTTCGATTTAAATTTTCATTATGAAAGAATAATATTTATTTACATATGATAAGAGATATAAAGCGTTATATTTTTATATTTAAATAGGAAGCACAATAATTCACATCTTAATATACAGCAAAATCATTATGTATTCAAAGCCAGTAATATTTACAAAAAAACACATGTATGCATTGTTTGTTTATCTTTTTATTTCGGGACAAGTTGCTGTTGCCACTGGACTCATTCAGCAGTGAACTAGTGAACGGAAAATGAGTTTAAAAAGTTTGGAAAGACTTTGCAAATGTAGTAGGTACTTGAATTTTTCTTTCACTTCTTGTAAAAATGTGCTTAATCGGTTAAAATGGTCAGTAGATGTGGCGGTAGAGGGGGAAATGTTGGTATTTTGGTTTAAAATTGGATCTTCAGCTAATAGATAGCAAGGTTTAAGACGATGGATGGAAATTTTTTTCCTTAATGAGAAGGTTGAAATATTTGTCACTGCGATTTATCAGCTTAAATTGTCCATCGTATGGTGGCTGAAGACTTTTTTCACACAGCATTCTTACGCACGAATACATGTGAACATGTGGAAAGATCTTTAAAAATAAAAATATCATTTTTACTATCGTTAGACGCTGGTAATAGAGGAAAAAGATTTTTTAAGCTGAGCAGCGAATTCTGACTGACTTGTTGATATTGGCGTAGGTTGTATAAGTCGCCAGGTAGACGAAGTTGTTTGCCATACAGCATCTCTGCAGGTGTTGTACCAAGCCGTTGTTGTACAATGCCGCTGATGGCGTTCTCAAACCTAAAAGAGCAGTTGGCAGTGAATGGGTCCATGACACATCGTTGTGGCACTTCAAAGCAGCTTTCAATGATCTGTGCCATCACTCGATGAAACCATTCGATTTAGGATGATACGTGGTTGACCGCTTTCTTTGAAGTCCTATAATATTGGATAGTTCTTGAAAAAGGCGGGATTCAAACTATGTAGCTTGATCAGTGACGATGTATGATGGTACACCGAAACGAGCACTCCAACCAGCATAAAGGGCTTTGGCTATGGATTCTGCTTCGATGTCAGATGTTGGAATGGCTTTTGTACAACGACTGTATCTGTTGATAACAGTTGTGTCAAAATCGAAAATAAGTAATTTTAATAAATACTTTCAATTTTCTTTTCATGGGGTGTTTGCATCTACCCGATGCTGGAGATATTTTGATATGATCATAAAAGTATTTTCAAATAAGATTCATTAAGGAAAAATAAAGAATTCAGTGACAAACACAAAAGCCCAACTTTATAAAAGCATTTTTACTCTTCTACTACACTACAAAAGAACAGAAAACATGAAGTGACAAACAGCGCCGCGTAGCGGCCAGGCACAGATCCTTTCACTTTCTAATATCCCCCCCCCCTTGAGACTCGGACTGAGTCTCAATCTCACAACATACATTATTGAAAATATCAAGTCTCTTTGGTATTTTCACACATCTACCAGATGAAGTAAATTTTGTCAAAATAACATTTTCACGTCTCATTTTACCTCCAGAAGAAGTTAAATCAACAGGAATAGGTTCCTCATCAATTCGTTTCTTATCAACCTTAATATTATTTTCATTTGCCTGTATCTCCAGTGGAAAGATATGTTGTATCGGTGGCAAAACTGTTCCATGTTGGGTTTTAAGCCTTATGGTACGAATCTTATTATCGCGACCGGGATTTAATTCTATAATTTTCGCTAATGGCCAAAATAAATATTTTTGTTATCATCTCCTATTAATACAATTTCTCCTACTTCAGGAACGCGAGATCGCTTTTCATTTTGTTTTTGAACTAGTTGACTCAAATATTCTTTTCTAAAACGTTGTTTCAAATCACTTAAAAGCTTACTTCTATATTTTATTCGTTTTACACAAGACTGTCTGTTTACTTGATCAATATCCTGAACATCGAAGTTCCGATTCTCGATAAGAAACATTGCAGGCGTCAAAGGAGCCAATTCCTGTGGATTTTCAGATGCATACGTCAATGGTCTCAGTTTAGTGAATTAACATTTGTCTTGTAACAAGATTGGATACAGGAAAGATTTTGAACTATCTCTATAAACTATTCTTGTTCTAACTCTTAAAATACCCCTATCATCTACAACATTTTCAATAAAATTTGAATATTTTACCTTACCTAAGTAATACTTTTGAACAAGACAAATCAATTTTTCTTTGGAATTCTCTATTTCTGATAATGTAAGTTCATGATCTTTGCATTTATTCAGACCAATTTTACAATTATTTACAAACCTCAATAGCCATGCAGATATTCTAATCATGTTATTATAAAATGATACATTATTCAAAAGCCAAGGGCCAAGGTCTTATGAGAGATCAATATTCGTTACTCTTTTTTCTTTCCAAATCTACTTCTTCAGTTTGGTAGAGAGTTTCTCCAACAGGCCAGTTTTCAGAATATTCTCGCAGCCACAAAGGGCCTTCCCACCATTTGGAAAAATACATTTGTTTCGCAGAACACAACCACGTGATAGTACATCTGCGATATTCATATCTCCTGGAATATAACCATAACTGACCTTTTCTCAATTTGCGAATCTCTTTAACTCGGTTTTGCACGAAAATAAACCAATTCCCTTGCTGTTTTACCCACCAAAGAGCCGTAGTAGAATCGAACCAAAAGGTAATTTTTATATCTGGCATATCGAGCGCATTAATAATAGAGTTTGCAAGTCCAGAACCTATGCAGCAAGCCATTAATTCTAAACGCGGAATACTTAAAGGTTTTAAGGGGGCGACTCTAGATTTTGTTCGTACGAGAGTTACCTTAACTTCAGAATCGAATACCGATCGAACACAGACGCACGCTGCGTTTGCCCCCTTGCAAGCATCCACAAAAATATGTAATTCAGGTGTTGAATTAATTGCCATATATCGATACAAAGATACATCTCTGAAAATAGATAAATTTTTAAACCATTGCAAAAACTCAGTTAAATTATTTTGAGACAATTCTTCATCCCATGAAATTTTCATTTTCCACAAATTTTGCAATAGCATTTTAGGAAGCAATGTAACTGGTGTTAATAATCCCATAGGATCGAAAATTCTTTGTATAATTGATAAAATTACTCTTTTTGTAATTTTAGTATCACAAGTCAAGGCATCCAAATCAGTGCAACATTTTAATGTATCGTTATCCAAATTCCAAATTACTCCTAACACAGAAGTATATCTCCTGAATGCTTATCAACATTTACACCAGCGACATTGCTTTCAAAATTACGCAAATTAAACATCCATTTATCATAATTAATTTACCATGTTTTATAAATTGCTCTTCTTCATAGCTATTAAATACACCCGACACACAATTGTCTATATAAAAGGAACGCTTAAGCTTCTGAGTTACATCAAAATATACAGGTTTACAGTTTTCTAATAACTGCATTATAGAAGCATTGAGCAGGAAAGGGCTTTAAGAGCCTCCAAACACAGCCCTACAATGTCTATAAACTATCTGATCTTTATTGGATGGGAAAAAAAATCTAAGAAAATCTCTGTGATCTGGTGCTATAGACAACATTAAAAAAGCTTTTTCAATATCAGCACTAATACCAATAGGATACATTCTAAATCTATCAAGAATATCAGGAATTAACCCAATAAGATTAATTCCTTTATACAAACATTCATTTAAAGAAGGCTTCCCTTTCTCCAAGGCAGAAGCATCAAATACAGGATGGATTTTAGTGGTTTGGCTCGCTAATTTAATTACTTGTCTCTGAGAAAAATAAGGACATTCATTGTTTATCTGAAAATCTGGCACGCGCTCAATAATTTTTAATTTTTCCCAATGCTGAAAAACACGCTGATAATCAACAAAAAATTCTCTGTGCATCCTAATTTGTTAATAATTCGCGTGTGTCTTTTCCAAACTAGTTATTTATTATTCGATACATTCATATTATTATTATGGGAGTTCTACTTCATATCTTCCATCAGGAAGAATTTTCATTTTATTATTAAAATCATCTAAAATAAATTAACCTTTTTCTTTTTCGACTGGGGTTGGATTGGAAATTCCTAGAAGTTCAAGTTCCCATAATTTACTTAAGGGTATCTTCATAGAATTCATCGATAGAGTTTTTGAAATATTATTCGCTTTACATGATTATACTTTCCAAATACAGTCCACCCAATTTTCATTTCAATGGCTGTTAGACCAGATTTTAATTCGAAAGAATTCCCAGTTAATAATTTTCCTATAACATCTGCACCAATTAAATATTATAATTTCTGTTTCCTTTAGAAAAGAATCAGTAAAATATATTTTATTTTCTATTAATTCATTCAAAATCTCTTTATTCTCAATTGTAGGAATAAATCCACAAATTTGTTCTTCAGAAAGAGCCTCAAACGAGTAATAAAAACTTCCTTTCAAATTGCCGACTTTCCTCGGAAAACACTTTATATATATGTTGTTTTGGTTTTGTTTCATTTCCCCCAAAGAGCTCATGGATCACAAAACTGGGTCATCAACCTTTCGCTTACGTAGCTACTCTGACCAACACCCCCTAGAATAACCCTATTCTAGGGGGTGTTGCTCTGACTGTTCCCTGTATCTATTACCGCGCGAATAGTTTTCTGGCGACCTTGACACCTAATCCGAACAGAAAGGGTCTGCAAAAATACCGTTTCTCTTCTGCCCGCGATGGAAAGAGAACTCTCCTTTGAAAATATTTTTGTTCATTAATTTTTTCTTGCTTATTACACATAATATCATAATGATTATTTTTACAATTAGAACAATGTAATTGATTTTATACCACATTGTTTACTTAAATGTCCAGCCTTTTTAAACATGAAAAGCATTTCCTTTTTTTTTTAAATAACAATTGCTTTTTATCAACTAATGTCATTTTCTTCGCCGTAAAACATTTTTCACTATAGGGTGAAATTTATCGCAAAAAATACAAGTAATAATTGTCTTTCCTGGATTTTCCAAACTTACGAGTGCTGATGCTGTTACCTGTTCAGCTGGTTTTACCTGCTCCATTTTCCGTTGATTTTGACGGGGGCCGAATCCAGAGTGGGTCAGTAACACCATCTCCTCCCCTTTTACCTCCTGGGGAAGGAAGTCCGTTAAAAGTTCTAAAGATCTTGTTTTTGAAGAGTCATGGTTACGGCTCCATTCCCAGGCGACCAAAACTTCTTCGGGCAGGCAACTCTCCACCAACGGCATTAGGAAATCGCCGTATTTTTCTTGAGTTCTTCCAAGACTCTCTAGTGCTCATAGTATGCTCTCTAGTTCATCATAAAGAGATGGTAAATCAGTTCTCGCTCTTCCTGTAGATGCATTCTTTATGACCATCGATAATAAATCTCGAACATAAATCTGCACTGATAAATCTTCACGCCCGAAATGCTCCTTCAACTGTTGAATTGCCTTCGGATAGTTATCTGCAGTAGCGGGGTAGCTAAGCACTAAACGTTCAGCTTTAGAGCCTGGCTCCAGAGATTGCAATAAATATTGAATTTTGTCTTCATCGTGAATGGTTCTGTCATCATGGATCCTTTGAAATTGACTCCAAAAGGTTAAATATTCCTTTGCTTCTCCATTGAATTTTTTAATCTCAATTTTCGGTAATTTGAACTTCCTCGATTCCTTATCACATGGAAGGGACAGTTCTTTTAATTTCAAATCAATTTGCGAAGACATTTCAATAAATTGATCTCGGTAATTTTCAGCTTCAACAAAATCACTATTAAATAATTGTTCAACATTTTCAGACTGCAAAAGTTTTTCACAGAAATTTCAGTCTGACAAACATCCAGTCTCTGAAATTTATCATTTAACTGACATTTCAAAATCGAAAGCGTTTTTATATCACTTACTTCTTTCGATAATTCTAGTTCAATTTTCTTCAGAGTAAAAGAGAATGCTGTTCGTAATCCTTTTCTTTGAGTTTTAAGAGCGCCAACATCCATCTTGAATTTCGAAGTTCAGTCGAAACTCATAACAAAATACTCCGTCCCGCCGAGGGTACCAATGTTATGTCAAAATCGAAAATAAGTATTTTTAACAAATACTTTCAATGTTCTTTTTTATGGGGTTTGCATCTACCCGATGCTGGAGATATTTTGATATGATCATAAAAGTATTTTCAAATAAGATTCATTAAGGAAAACAAAGAATTCAGTGACAAACACAAAAGCACAACTTTATTACAGCATTTATACTCTTCTATTACACTACAAAAGAACAAAAAACATGAAGTGACTAACAGCGCCGCGTAGCGGCCAGTCACAGTTCCTGGTTTTCATACCGTGAATCGAACCCGGGTTGCCTTGTGAAAGCCAGGACACAATATCGATATTTTTCTAATATTGGTACAGGACCGATGATGTCGATATGGATTTCGTTGAAGCGTTTTCTGACCAAAGGAAAGTTCTGAATAAGAATCTTGACATGGCGGGAACTTGACAAACGTACTGTTTTGTTACTAGAGCATAGTTCGGCTGTATTACAGATTGAAATAATTTTGTATGCTATTTTTGCAATAATATCGAGCGGATCTTTACTAACTGACAAAATTGCTTGTGTTTGTGGAGGTAGCCTCTGGAGCTACAGTGATTTAATTACCTCTTTGAAAATCGAATTATCAGCGAGACTTTTCATTTGTCGTAATAAATCAGATGGACGTTTATCGCCAAAGTCAAGATCTATTAGTAACTTTTTTAGGCGTGATTCCTCAGTATCAGTTAATCTATTTACTAATGCATTTTTTAAAGCTTTATATTTTCCGCCTTCTGGAGGATTTGAAAGAGTATCGACAACCTATTCCAAAATGTTTTCATCTAATGCTGCAACAACAGTGTTATGTTTAGTTATATCTTGACTTATAACACTGTTTGCGAATTGCGCTTCAAGTTGGAAAAACCAAAATTTAGGTTTTTGACGCCGAAACATTGACGGTTTTAAGCAATTCGATTTAATTCAACAGTTTTGTTTTCGGATTGAATATCGTTTGCATTGAAGTGGTTTTCTTCCATATGGAAAGATAAAATTTAATTGTTCGAATAAATTATATGATATCACGTACCTTTATAAATGGGGATGTAAAATAATAATCTTCATAAAAATAAATTCGGTCAACGTCAGATGCAATCAATATGGTTTAGTATGCGTGTTCAGATTGTTTCGATTTAAATCTTCATTATGAAAGAATAATATTTATTTACATATGATGAGATATAAAACGTCATATTTAAGTATGAAGTACAATAATTCACATCTTAGTATACAGCAAAATCATAATGTATTCAAAGCCGGTATTATTTACGAAAAACACATGCATGCATTATTTGTTTATATTTTTTATTTCGGGACCAGTGTTGCTGTTGCCATAGCCTTACAATGACCTCTGGACGTTAGTCCCTGGTTCGACCCAACCACTCTTCAGAAACGGGACACGATCCTGCGCTATTGTAATCCCCATGCATGTCTATTGGGATGGCTACTTGGAAGTTTTCCATGTTTCTTCCCTTATGATACGTGAAGACGTTTCACTATGTATGAAACATAAAAGGATCCAGGTTCAATCTCAGTCACTATTGATTAACAGGAAATGGGTGTCGCAATTCTGTTTTTTGCATTCAGTAAGTCAAGGCGTGAGCTTGGGAGTTTTCCGGTTTATCTCCCTTGCAAGACTTTAAATGCGACCCAGTATCTATAAAAATCCTCTCTAAAAGGTAATTACGCGGTGCACGTTAAGTTGTTACAAAATTGCCCGCGACTTTTAAGGCATTTCACACTACGCGTGTCGAAGTTCTTTCGTTCCGTGGAACTTAGTGTAGATGTTTCACAATGACCATCGTCAGCCAGGCTGTAATCTGTACGGTGTCAGAAGCTCTTTCATTTAGGCTCACCGTGGACTAGTGGTGGAACACCTCTCTTCAGAGTAAAAATTCCTTGGTTCGATACCATCCCTTACTTTAAGGCGGTAGATGTGCTTTACAGATGCTGAACTTTTCCTTACTATATGCTTATCCATCCAGGTGAGTACATGGGAATTTTCCAGTTTTTCTACTTTGCAATTGTTAAACGTCTTTTCGTGAGGAAGTTACGCAGTGGACGTTACGGCAATCTTAAACCGTTTGGAAGTTCACAACGTATTGTCAGAAAATTTTTTTCTATTTTCATTTTCATATAGTTTTGAACTTTTACATTGCTGCATGAATTATAATGAATGGCATACAATGATATATGAAGAAAACATAATTACGCGAATGGAGTTTCATAATTTAAAACACACCCTATTCTAGGGAGTATGCAGAAAGTGATTATTTAAATTGTAAATATTATTTAAATTTTATTAATTTCCTAAAAATTTGAATGAAACTAATGAATGAAACTTTGAATGAATGAGTCAAAGTATGATGAGATGAGAAATTAACTCCAATAAAATATTAAATATCTTACAATCGCTCTGTCAAATCTCATATATCACATAAATCATAAACACAAGAATTTTATAAAGGGATAAAATAATCCATTCACAAATAAATTGCTCAGATAAAGTTGTGCTTGTGGAACATCAAGTATCATTAAAATTCCAAATTTAGTTTTACATATGAACGAAGGTTGTTTGCCGTTTTCATATCATGCATCATATTACCGTTTTCATGCATCAGTTTTCGCTACGTACGAGCAATTTAGGAAGCTTAACTGTCAGAACAGTTTCGGAAACAAGGTTCTCAGTATCGTTCTTCATAAATTTTTTATAAAGTGACACAAATTTAAAAGTTAAACTAAAATTACTTTAACGCATTCACATAAAATTAAATGTTATCGATATATTAATTTAATTTTGGAATATAATATTCAGCAATAAAATGTTAGAAATTTTGTTTTAAAGAAATTTCTTAAAATGCCATTTTTTGAAAATTTAAGGATCACAAGCAATATATTAAACTTGAATTGTGTTTACTGCTTCTGTAATTCCTTAATTGCTTATTTTTCATATTGTTTACATTAGGAGCTCCAAAGTAGACCTTTTAGGTATTCATTGTTCCCCTATTTGCATACAATATGTATTAACGCATATGTTTAACTCTTAAATGTTAATGTATCTTTGAAAAAAATGCATTAATCGAGAATGATAGTTTTTCTAAATCTTATTTTTTATCTTTTTTGTAAACTAAGGTTGCCGAATTTTGCCACGAAAATAATCCGAGAATATCATTCAGTATTCCTTCATATAATTTACTTGTTTCAGACGGTCATTGATTGTTTAGTACTCTGCTTCATATTGGTCATGAGTTCGATTCCCACTTAAGTCTTTGACATTTGTAATAATTTAGAATTGATCTAAAAATGGACTTAAATGAAATAATTTCACTCTTAACATTTTCTTAATCATATGTTATTTAAGCTGAGTACAGTTTTTATTCAACTTTTATCAAAACTTTATTTTAAATAATTCAATTAATTTTTACCAATTGTGTAGTTACGCTCAACTGTTTCTTTCTGACAAGGGATAACCGGAACTTAAAGCTAAAGGTAGAATCCGATGCTCTAAAATGACCGATATATAAACAACTCAAACCAAAATTTTCAAGTAATCAGGATGAACATTTCATGTCTCATCTTGCACACATTGAAAGACGAAGTGATTTCCATTTCCTCCAGTTTTACTAGAAAGAAACTAGAAATGTCTTAACAGAGAATGGGGTTGAACTCATCTCTTACTTTGAAAAAACATTGCCTTACAACTATGTGACGGTAAATTTTAAATTACCACATTTGTTAAAATTTTATTACATTTGTTTTGATTGACATTGTTATTTTGAAAATAAAATTCTTATTTTTAAGCAGTTCTAATGATACCTTAATTTTCCATTATAAGCACTATTAATGTTCGTGGCTAGTGGTATATCATCTCTCTTCAAAACGAAATGTCCCGAGTTTGTTTCCAGCCACTATTGTTCAAAGGGAAAGGGAGGGTTTATTCCTACCTCTTGCATGTGTAGGTTCTTCGGGATGGGTGCTTGACAATTTTCTGTGCATCTTGTGACACGTGAATACGGCCCACTCTGTATAAAAAGCATTCCAAGAAGATAAATAAATATCAGTGCTTTTTAATGTGCCCTACAACCACCTGAAGGGGTTGGGTGTTAAAGCTCTTTCACTCTCATTTTATTTATCGTTAATTCCGCAATCAGCTTTTACATACTAAGTATGCCGGAGACTAAATTATATTTCTATTAAAAAATATTAATTTTACAAATAATATATAAGCATCGGATTAGTAAGCAAAATTCACAATTTTTAATTTTGAAAATTTTAAAAAAGAATGCACTTTTTGTAAAATTTGTCATTTGGTTAAAAATTTGTAATATTATAAAAATTATCTTCCACGATCGCTCTTAATTAGGAATCATAGTAAAGGAATAATATTGATAGCTCTTTTTCTTTTCCATAATCCTCCCGTACATAACACCCCTCTTGCCTTCGGTTCAACAGTTCATGGGTTCGAATCCTACCTTGGGTATGGATGTTTGTAGTGGCTCGGAATCCACTTTAAATCGTAGGTCCCGGTATAATTAGCTCTCGTGTGCAAAAAATGACCATTGAGCGACAAACAAACCAAACCCGTACATAACGTCTTACTAACACGACCTATGTTTCAAGTCAGATATATAAAAAATATTTTTATCAAATCTGTATTAATTTGAAAAGTAATCTTTCGTTTTGCTTTTAGCTTTAACGGCGCTTAGAAATTCTATAGGAAAGATTTTTTATGAAAAAGAATGTAGGAACTATCCTTTTTTATACCATAGTATTCTTACATAAATGACTTAAGAAAATGTTGGGTTGGATGAAAAGAATTCATTTTTAATTTGCTTTAAATGTAGGAATATTAAAATGTTTATATATATATATACATATACAGTTGGCAAAAAAAGTATTAGAACAGTAAGAAATTTGTAAGTTATCAAGGTAATAAAATGAAATATTTGTCACATCAGTATTTATATTATGTAATACGTTCTTACATAATTACTCACTAGAGTAAGAAACAAATATTTAAAAATCAATTACAATATCATTAAAAATTAAAATAACAAGGAGATTTGCATTGCAAAAAATGTATTAGAACATCGGACTTCAATACTGAATCATACATAAAATAACTAAAAATTAAAACGTGATACTAATACTTGGTATGTAGTTTTTTGCTGAAATTACTGCATCCAGACGTCTTTGCATAGATTCCACAAAATTTTTGGTGACGTTTGATAACATGCTGGTCCATGCATCTTGCAAAGCTTGCTTTACTTGTTATTGGAAATTTTCTTACTTTTTCATCCAATAGATGCCACAAATGTTCTATAAGATTCAGGTCTGGGGACTGTGGGCGAGCTACCAATCTTCGGGGAGCATTAAATGATAGCCATTCTTTGGTTTTGTTGGCAGTATGTTTTAAGTCTTGTCTTGTTGAAGAATGAATGTCTTCCCTAAAGCTAATTTCTTTGCACTATCTTCCAAGTTATCTCGTAACACATCAATTTATGACAAAGCTGTCATTTTATTATCAATGAAATGGAGATTTCCAATTCCATTGTAAGCCATATAGCCTTAGACCATGACATTCCCTCCTCTGTGCTTTATAGTTTTCTGTACATTTTGAGCCTCAACACCAGCTCCTTTTCTTCTCCAAACTGTGAGCACGTGTTAAGGTTTGAAAATTTCAACTTTACTCACGTTGGAGAAAATAACGTTTTCCAGAAATCTAATGATTTATTTTTATAAATTTTGTAAAATTCTAGGCATTCCTTTCCATTGATTTCTGAAATAAATCTTTTCCTTGGCCTTCTTCCTTTTATACCAGCATTATGCTTTAAATTTTTAACTGTTTGAGGTGTTACAACATTTCCTGAGATTGATTCAATATATGCGGGCAACATCCTTGCACTTCCTGTCGGATACTGTAGGGCATCTTTAACCATTTGTCGTTTTTCTCTGACAGTTAGCTTGTTTGGTCTCCTTGATCTTCGCCTATTATCCACAACCCTAATTTCTTTTTCTTTTTAAAATGTTGTGAATTGCGCAAAGTGAAACATTCAACTTACTGGAAATTTCTCGAAATGTTTTGCCACTATTGTGCAGGTGAAAGATTTGTTCTCTCTTCGCAAGTGAAATCTCTTTTATTTTGGATGCCATGGCAGGAAAAGTCCACGTAAACTGAATTTCTACAAATTAGCAGCAAATGAGACAAGTGCCCTTGACATTGATACGGTTGAAAGTAACCTTGAAAGTTTAATGACGTCACCAGCGTTGTAATTTGCATGTTTCTGCTTCTGTTCTAATACTTTTTTGGTATCCAAATTTTTTTATTTTTATTTTAATAATGTTGTAATTATTTTTCAATTTTATTTTTTACCTAGTTATAATTTTCTAAGAAAATGTTATCATTTATAAGCTGATTATACGATTTACTTGATTTTGTTAACTTGAAAACTACAAACTTCTCATTGTTCTAATACTTTTTTTGCCAACCGTATATATATATATCAATTACAGTTTAAAAATTTCATCTGGGAATATGTTGATGTTCAAAATTTCCAGACAATATCACCAGGTGCTTTTAAAACTTCGTGGCGAATCAGAGCTGACCAAATATTGCCGTGTGCTAATTGGCTCCGAAATTTTGAATTGAAAAATCCGAAGCCAGATGTCTATTTCTCATTGCGTATTTTGCAATTGCTACTTAGGTCGTTGCTTATTTTGATCATTGCTTATTTTGCAATTGCAAGTTGCTACGTTTTCCTAACGTTATTGTTCTGTTTCAAAATCATTGAAAGTTTATCAAAAAAATTTTTCTTTTAGTAGTCAAGAATTTACCCTGAATAGGTAAGTAACTACTTTAGTTAACATATAATACGTATTGATTTTACATGTTTATAAAAAATAAGTGTTTTTAATAGAAAACTGAAAGTTAAGGGAAAAAATGATAGTGATATTTTTTCTAAAATGGAGATTTCAGTGATTGTTTTTAGTTTATTGATTTTCATAACAAATGTGACATTTTGAGCATTCAAGGAAGTTCATTTTGTTGTTTTAGTAGTAATTTCCTATGAGGAGGGGAGTGCAGTTGTCTTGGAGTGTTGTACAACAGCCCTTGACAACACCAGCTGTGTGCTTTGGATCCTGATCTTGTTGGAATATCCAGTCATTTCCCATGCTGAGTTTTCTCACTGATTGCTACAATATGTTTATCAATGTATTCGAATAGGCAAAACGATCCATAGTGTTTCTATAAAGACTAAATTAGCAATACCTGAAACTGAAAAACAGCCCCAAACCATTGCTGAACCTCCGCCATGTTTAACTGAAAGAATCATTCTTCAATTCTAATTCTGTTCTGGGTTTTCGCCAAAACTTTTGCTTACCATCCCAACCAAAAATGTTAAATTTAGATTCGTCTGTAAAAATAATTTCAATTGCTGGAGCAAAGTTATTTTCATGAAGATGCGCAAATGTTAATCTTTTGTCTATTGAGTTTACTAATGAGAGGTTTTTTAAGCGGAATTCTGCTATATCCTTTTCTTAAGGATCTAACACACTTTGGATTTACATCAGTTTCTTTAACCTCAAGATTGTAGGCTATGTCTACTGCAGTAGTTTTCGGATTATTACGAATTGTTTGAATGATTTGTCTTTTATATCTACCAGTCAATTTTGGTGGTCTACGAGGCAAATTTTCCATAGTTCCTGTCAAACTATATTTTCTTATTCCTTGCACAGTGGTTCTACTCTTACCTGCAATTTGACTTATTTGGTTGAGTGATTTTGCCTCCTTTTCAATTTAATAATCAGTTCTCTGATTTCTAAAGATGTTTCAGTTCTTTTAGTTGCCATTTTAAAATTTCAAAAATGTCCTCATATGCTTATATAAAACAAAGCAAAATTCTTACAAATATGTTAAAAACAATAAAATCTGTCAAATACCTGCAAAAATCTATTTAAATCCAACTGTATGCTCATTTTATGAGTTTGAAAAACGCATATTTTTAACTTAATCCGAAAATGATTATGTTAATGTTAAAATGTTTGATGTCTATTAGACACGTAATGATTCAAATGCATACTGGTAGCTATACAAATAAGAAAAAGAAATTTATTTGCATTTTATTTCAAAAAATGAGAAAATTTGCAAGTGTATGCTGAATTTCGTGTCTCACTGTATTTAACAAATTTAAGTTTTCTCTCTTATATGTAAGAGTATTTTAATTTAAATTTTTTCTTATCAGAAAAGAGAGTAAAATATTTGATCAAAAATATAATGAATTTTATTGCTAGTTAATGTCCAACTGACAAATTTTTCTCGAACTTATATTACGACAACTTTCAGAGCCCACTCCATATTCTGATGCTTTGGAGGATGTATTGGTTTCAAATGAACCACAATCATCAGGTAAGTTGAAACAATTTTTATTTTGGTATATTAAAAATGGGAATTAAATGGAAACTATGTGTGTAGAAGTTTTGAAAGATAACACTTTGTAGAGCATAATGTGCCTCGTTTGGTCCTAACCAATGTTGAGGAATGAGAAATATTGTGCCTCTACCCTAAGCATGTGCTTCTGTCGGGGTGGGTAATTGAGTTTTCTCTTGCTGGGTGCCAGGGCATTGTGATATTGATGGCAATGAGCGTGCATATAGGCTTGCCAAATCTGGATGTGACTTGACCCAAGAAGACAGGCCTATAAGCTATTCTGCTGCACGTAGTACTATTAATCTACGCATTAAAAAATTAATTAGGACAGCCTGGGAGGCAGCTGCTGTTGGCAAAAGATGGGAGACTATTGTCAGATGCAATACCATCCCCAACAGCCTGCTGCGTGGAGTGGCGGTTGCCATCTTCAGGATGGCGACGGGTCACGACTACCTTCAGAAGCATCTCCACAGGATCGGCCTTGCCGATACTCCCCTCTGCCCCCTGTGTTCTACAGGCGAGGGTACAGCCGAACACCTGGCTTACTGTGATGCTCTGGAACAGGCCGACGACGACTTGCATGGGTGGGCTGGACTCTACTGGGAAGTACGGCGCCAAATGACCCATCGGCCACGGGCGGGCGTTGGATGAAGTAGTAGTTTTCTCTTGCTATATGTAAATCTGTCGATGAAAAGTTCTCCCAGAAGTCAGTATGTTTATACTTTTAAAATGCCTCTCCTTTGCATTTAGCCTACTACTCACTCAAAGCTTAAAGTTAATACTTGGTGCTGTGACACAGTTAAATTTTCCCAATTTCTTTAGTTTCACAGTCAACAAAACCTTGACTTTGCTAATAGAAATATTGTATGAGTTCCAAAGTTAGTCCAGGCATATGTAAATATAAAGTTCTCCAAAATTATAACCCCACTAAAATGTCTATAAATTTTTTAATAAATTCGAGTGTTTGAAATCTTTTTTCAGTTTACAATGAAGAATTACGTTATTGTAAAACAATATTTTTAGTTTGTTATTCTGTGAGAAATATTTTTGTAAAATATAATCACCAAATCATAAAATTTATACTAATTAATGTCAAATAATTATAATCTCAAAGAAAATGTTTCTTTTATTAACAAAATAATTTTAATTCATGATTTTGTAATTTCATTCTCGATTTTTATCAAATCGAAACTGCAGTGAGTAAAGGATAACAAAATATTGTAAATATAAAAGTAAATTATTGTGTTTGTATGAGAAATAGGAATAAATATGTTAAGCATTTCACTTTACTTTATTTGAAAAGAAATTTTTGGTACAGTTTGTCTTATACCATTCCTATTTATTACTAAATGTGCAAATTTTAAAGACCACTAAAAAGACTATTTGTTTTAATTATATTTTGATAAGTTTTTATTAATGTTTCAGTTTTATAAAATTTCTTACGGGGGATTTTTTAAAATTTTAGTCAAAATGAGAAAATTATAAAATTTTAAATGAAAATCTAAAATATTAAAACTATTACTTGTTGAATAAAATTACAGAATCCTTATAAGTGAATGAATATTATGTAAAAAAATACTTTATAACAATAAATTTTATACAAATTTTTCCACTTTGGATTCCTAAGTAACATCAGTGAGTTCTAAATGATGTGTAGGTCAGATGCCATTTATTTAGGTGTATCTTATTTGTATTTTAACTTATTTGTATGTAAGTTAAAATACAAATAAGATAAGGTAATAATATGTAATTATAACTTATTTGTATAACTTATTTGCTCAATCAACATTGCAATTTTCCATAGAGGTGGGTAACTTAGATAAGTTCTATAAAAAAAATTGTGAACATGGGGGATTTGTGCTGCATTCATCAAGTTAAATCAGCTATGAGCTTACCTTTTTGGTATTTTCCTGCATTTTTATCTATAAATTAAGATACAACAGCAAAGCAGATTAGTTGGTAAATAACTTGAAACAAACATGAAAAATATCTCGCATACATAAGAAGGGAATTTATTCTAAGTTTTGAAATATAATGCATAAATTTCAAAACTTTTATCAAATAAACATTTAAGATATTTGCGTCATTTACAAGTGTATGTGATTTGTTGCACAAAATGATATAGTGCCACAAACCTTAAAAAGTATAAAATTGAAAAAGATAGAAAAACGTGATATTAAAAGAACACAATTTTTAATATGTACAAAACTTTGCAAGTCTTGTTAATATGGAAATCTGGAAGTAGAAAAATTTTAGTTTATGGCAAGCATTTCAACCTGCTGTAATAATTATTAAATTGAAAATATAATTGAAATTAAGATTTTATTGATGTGTCAAATAAAATTGATATTTCAATCAATAAAACGGATTTTTTTCTGAAATTTTGCCTTAATGACTATCATCCATTTTCAAGAAGCACCTGGTAAAGATAAACCTTCCTTCACTGTATCACTGATCAGCAATAAATTTACTGCTCTGCTAAAGAAAATAGACCCTGTCAATTAGGAACTAATGGTGATATCAATATTTCAATTAGTCTTAGTTCATTTTTTTCGACAGGGATAAAATTAAATAAAAAAAAAACATTGATTTTGAACATCTAGTACAAGAGAGCAGATATCATTATTTTAACTATATATCAACCACTCGTTTGATGCATACCTATATTTCATCCAAAAAACCAGCACCTCTCTTTTTGAATTGTAAAAGTATCATAACTGTA
This sequence comes from Latrodectus hesperus, assembly GCA_037975125.1. Taxonomy (NCBI): domain Eukaryota; kingdom Metazoa; phylum Arthropoda; class Arachnida; order Araneae; family Theridiidae; genus Latrodectus; species Latrodectus hesperus. The sequence continues at coordinate 14,148,067 of CM075858.1, read as the reverse complement.
CACTGCCTTAATTGAATAATATAATTTATACTGCAGATTACTTTCAAACTATTCCTCTGATAATGCCAAGTTGGATTGAATCAGCCGATTCATTGCTGTCAAGACTTGGTTCTGGCTTGGTTCCCAGAGGAATAAGAGAAAGAATGGAACTTTTACAGACTTTGCCACAACCTGAAGGTAAATCAATGTTTTCTTTGTTTATTTGAAAATTATTTTTGTTTTTTAAAGGTATAAAAAGCTTAAAAATAAGAAATATTAATTACAATAATTCATTTCAGAGTTGTTATTAATTATATATTGCTTTTAATAGTTATTGCTGATATCAATAACTATCATAATTATATTTACTTTATTTAACATGTAAATTTAGTTATTTTTTGTACTTAAAGTATACCATAAATTGTTCTGAAATTAGCTGTTCTGTGTGCCTAGGTAATTTTGATGTATACAAAGCTATGTTGTGATACATTCACTGGCTAAACTTGATCAAAATTTAAAAGCAATGACATCAATAATAAAGACGTTGAGTAAGATATGAAATAAAATATTTATTTGATCAAACCTACTCTTTTTTAAAATTATAATTTGATATTTTTGCTCGATAGGCATAAAGCAAAAATGAAATTTTATTATTCCATTTCAATGTTCATAAACTTAAGCATAATAGGAAAAAGTATGGTATCAATAAAGAATCATGCTTTTAGTAGATGCTCACCTTTACAAACTCTTAAGGATTGGTATACAGTTCCTAAAATGGGAAAATAAAGTATTAGTTAAAAAAAAATTTACCAATTTTTTTATGGATTAGAATCTACTATAAGAAACATGTAAAATAATATTCATACTTAAAAAGTTTTATTTTATTAATTTCACTTTTCAAAAATATTTTCTGATTTTCAAACTCTGTCTAGTTTTACTTTTTTCTAATTGCCTGATGCTTTGAAATGTCTTGTGTTCAACTTCATAACAAAGCAGTTGGATTTATCTTTAACACTATTACCATCAAAAGGAATGTCCATTTCTCTAGGTTTTCTCAGCTAAGCAGGCAGAGTTGAGAAGCAAAATGTCCTAAACAAAATTTTTGAGAGAGCACTTTCGTTGGTACTGTTTTATTTTTCCAAGTTTTTTTAAGTGTCCAAAAGGGTGTTCTTTTGAAATGTATATATTTTTTGGTAATTTTTGTGTTTTTTCATCTACTTTTAGAATTTTTTCTAGGCCATGGTAGCCTAGTGGTTAGGGCATTGGCCTTCCATCCGAAGGGTGGGATTAGATTCCCTAAGACCCACAGAGTACATGCGATATATGTGCTTGTTAAATCTGTGGAATCGAAAGTCCTATAGTCAGTCGTTCAGCAGTTAACATAGGTGTAGTAATCTGGAGGAAGTTGCTTACCCCTTCAGATCAATGTTAAAATTGAGGGAGTGGATTCTCTGGTGGTGCCATCTATTGGAGGATTTTAAATCAAAGTAGTACTTTCACATTCGTGGTGCTCTGCTTAAAAGAAAAGCGCACCCTACTGACTTAAATTCGCATAGCCAACGGCATAGCAAGCTTGGCTTGTCTAAGTGTCATAAGTAACAACAACAACACACATAATTTTAATCATAACTGTTTTATTTTCTAAATTTGACTTAATTTCAATCTAGCTGGTAGCTGAATGGGAAATGTTTTTGCTTTTGGTTCAACAATTCATTGGTTTGATTCCCAGCTGGGTTTTTGATGTTTGCAGTGGTTTGGAATCCACTTTAAGCCACAGGTCACAGTTTAAATAGTCTCTTGTGCAAAGTATAACTCTTGAGTTACAAATAAACCATCCCCGTTTAATTATCTACATTTAATGTCTTTTAGACATTTTAATGTCTATTACTACTTCAATGAATTTACAGAAATAACAGAAAATGCTTTGAGATAATCATTATTCTTTACATTACTGAATTATACATTTTATGAAACAGTTAATTTTCCTGTTTTATAAAATGTTTCCTACAGAAACATCCCAGTAATTTTGCAATTAATGTATATCTTTCAGTTTTTCCATCTTTCTCATAATCTGTTATATTATTCAAGTTGATTTAAGTAATCATCCAAATACTTCTTTTTCATTTTCAGTTCATCAATTTCAAGTGCTTTTTACCTGCCCTTTGTTATCAACTGCATTTTCTTTTTAACTAATATAAATTTATACTCTTGGCTACCAGCAAAACTAAAAAGGATTTTTATAATTATTATATTGTTGAAAACTCCTATATTTCGGACATGATCAATGATACACTTAGTAACAATTGTTTACTTAAATATTTCATCAAATTCTTATTTGCTTACAATTCAGATTCAACAGGTGCCTGTTATATGTATAAGTTAATTCCATTGTTTAAGTGACAATTTTACCTAATTGAGAGTAAGTTAAAAATTAAAAGGATCCATTGTATCGTAAATAGGAACAAATTTCTGATCAATACAACATTGAAATTTTAACAGTCAATTGTTATGATTTAAACTCCCCAATAAAATTATGAAATTCTTCTAAAAAACAAATGCATTCTAACAGTGTTTTAGACTCTTTACAGAAGTAAAAAGAAATAGGCTTTTAACTCGTTTTAATAAAGAGTTTTATGTGGAGTTAGTACATCTCACCAGATACAAAATTTCATTTTTCAATAATGAATAAAGCAGAATATAATAGAAATGTTTGCGTAAGTCCCTAGTCATAGTAAAAAACTTCCATTATTAGTTCTTTTACAAAATAAAATTTAATATTTTTAGATTAAATATGCCAGAAACTATTGCGATGAGCTTTTTAAAAAATACTATATTAAATTTTTTATTCTATCATGGGGCATTTTTACATGAATTATAAAAAAATGTTCGCTTTTAACTTATTAAAAATTAACATATTAAAAACAGACAATCACGACAAAAATATGTAGAGCCATACACAAGATAGTTTTTAAACAAATGTTTTAATATTGAATCAGAAGCTAATAACTAAACAATTCTAAAGCAAAACTTTTAAAGAAATTCTTACTTGACACCTTGCAGAAATATCCACCTAATATATTTTCAAACAGCAGCACCACTTTTGCTTATGCAGCACCACCACTTTTGCAGCACCATTTTTGTTCTCACGCTGCAGAACCACTTTACCATCACGCACAGTAACTGCACAGAACCTGTCATATAAAATATCTATATTTGAACCATCTTGAAATCCTATAATGAAATTCATAAAACTATAATTATAAATAATTCTTTAAAAATAGTTTGAAAACTCATAAGTTTAAAATTTTTATAGTCTTAATTATTAATGTTCATTTATTTTGTAATAAATTCTGCGATGAAACTAGCTTGTAATTATGAGATTTATCATTTGATTCAATATTTGAATTTTAAGGAAAATATTTCCTTGAAATTAAGTTAGTCTTCGAAGTAATCACATCAGCATCCACCATCTGCCATTGTATCATCAGTTGTGCAATCAATCATCTTGCAATAAAACATTGGGATTTTCTTAAAGGTTGGCGAAATAGGAATGTGGACTTTGAAATCTAAATTCCTGCTTTGAAATAAACATGCTAAAGCTCATATAATATTTTAAGATATATCAACCTGTTTTAAAAACATAAATATACTTTAGAATTAATAGACACTATTAATATTGATTTCCTAATTAGTTCATTTTTATAACAATAAGTACTCTTGACTTTTATATTTGCAACAACCACATAATTCAGCCAATATACTGTTACAGTGTATCTTTATAAAATTATGGAGAAATAATCTGAAAAGAAACATTAAATTATACTAATTTTCTTGCAAGTTTACTACACATTTGACTGTCCTCAATAGCAAACTGCAGGTTTGTCATTCGAAGCATGTGTTCATCTACTGCCACATTCATAACAGGACTAATTACCCGATCTGAATTTGTGAAACTAATAGCTTGCCACACATTCAGTCACAGCTTTATCCGTAAACGCTTAACATATTTTGCGACTTAATACAACAATTCACAAGCTCACATTGAAGTCTTAAACACTAAACGAGCTCCTTTAACACGTCCGTTTCTCTTGAGTAATGTATGATTTACAACTGATGAATATGCGTGGTGGACTTGTTTTTACAACTATTGATATTTCTACTCTACACTGAATGGTATCTCAATCACATCATACACTAATTTGCATATTTGTTTTCATTCAATCAATGGCAACGTGAAAACGGCAAGAACTTTTTTGTTTACCTTATAATTTGTAACAAATTACTGACATAATACTAGAAAATTAGATTTAAGTCGCTTTAATGCACATTATTATAAAAATTCTCTATGTGGTTCGTTTAGAGGCGTAATTTATTCGCACTCATTTTAAATGCATATTCAATTATAAGGTGCGTGATTTTTATAGTAATTTAAAAATTTTCAGCATCTATTAAGTATTTTGTTAAAATAATACAGCATCAATTGCATCATTACAGCAACTAAACATCCCACTCGGTGATATTTGGGGATCGGCTATTTTCCCAAATCATTTTCAGAAGGATACAGATTTACCCAGTACAACTGCAGAGTCAAATTCAACTCAATGATCTGATTCTGAAAAAAGTTCTCACCATGTGAATATCGTGAAGCCGATAAGCTTCAAGCAGTCCAACAATCGAAATCCAAGAGGTGCAAAAATACTGCTACCAAAGAGAATAATCTCTACTCTATCATCCCCAGGACATATTCAGAAGTCCTCAAGCTTGAGGTGCGACTCGCAAATGATTGTCAGATTCATTGTGGCGCCGGGGTTCAAACACATTCCTCGAGTAGACTTTGATAATATTTTTGTTCGAATAGTAAACAATGTATTGATTTCTTTTTTCCTTTTTTTTAAGTCATCTCTCAAGGCTGGGTACATTAGCAAATAGTTGTTAAATTCATTCTTTTAAACTAAGGATACCCAGTTTCCTAACATTCGATACAGAATCTAGTTTAGGATTTTAAAAAGGCTTACAAAATTATAAAGCCTTTTACCAGGTACACATCTGGTGTATTGATTTCACAATCATTTTATGAATAAAACAAATTTTAAAGAATCAACTCTTACCAAGAGCCTTATCTAGGGTATTCAAGCAATATTTCTAGCTCGGTCCTCCGTTTTCTTTTGATTACTGGTCTAACCCGTGCAAGATCTAAATAAGATTTTTAAAAGATTTCAAAAACTACACAAAGCTGGAGATCGTGAGAGGTTAGAATGTTTATATTTCAACAAGAATGAAGAATAAAAGTTAAATTCACCTGGTAAAAATCTGCCTAAACTATCTCTTGGTCTGGTGCAGACTTTCTTCCTGGGTCGCCCCCTTCTTGCTGGCGGAATTGGCGATGCAACAGATGGTGAGCTTGCAGCATCAGTAACTGTCAATTAAAATATCTACAGCTAAATTATCTGTAAATTATAAGAAAATTAATATTTAATTGTTGAGGTTATTGATAAATAGAATAAAACAAAAAGCAATTAAATACAAATAAACAGTACAAATAAAATACAAAGATGCTTATGAGCAAGCAATGTAAAATGTTTATTTTTAATTATATCATTCTAAAGTTAAGATACAGAGGTGTTTAATTGCCGCTTGTCTGATTCAAGATTCTGAAAGTTAAATTGTTACAATACTTCCTCCACAAGCCACAACTTATTTAGATTAACATTCACTAACAACACTATTAAATGAAAACAGTCCTAATAAGGTACACAGTTCTTTGAACCTAACACTAGGCAATGATTTAGTCATGATGTCTGCTAATTGCAATTTGCCTGGAACATGCCTGATGAACAGTTCACCATCAATGAATTTTTCTCGCACAAGCTGATAACGGACAGCTATATGCTTGGACCATTTATGGTATTCAGGATTCTTGGCCAGAAGAGAGGGAGTTTTAAGATTTGTTATGCCACTGAGCAGATATTTCAGCCAAATTAGGTCTTTAGCACTCTCACTCGTAGCAACATAAAGGTCTTGGCCTCTGCAGTAGATAACACTACACTCTTCTGCTTTTGGCTCATCCAAGAGAGGACTCCACATGAAAATTTAGAGACCATTTCAGTTTTTGAGCGTCTTGTTTTTAAATCACCTGCATAATCAGCATCACTGTGCACTTCAAGCTCATTGGAATGACACTTTGGTTGATATAACAAACCAAAATCTGCAGTTCCTCTTAGATATTTAAAGATTCGTTTTACAGCACACTAATCTGAGGTTCTGGGATTTTCAAGATTTTCCGAAACAATCCTTATAGCATAAGCTAAATCAGGTCTTGTAGCAGTTGCAAGGTGCATTAGACTGCCAACCGCCTGGCGATAAGGGACTTCTTTCCCTATCGGTTTGTTTTCTGTATCATCAAAAACAAAATTGTGTCAGTTGGAGTTGACACTGGATTGGCGGAGTCCATATGAAGTGTTGACAGAATTTTTTTCGAATAAGCACACTGATTCACAAAAATTGAACCATCATTCAATCTTGTTATGTTCATACCTAGAAACTGGTTCAATGAACCCCTTGTGATCTGAAAAGAATGACTAAGTTGACTCATAAACTCCTCCACTTCAACTTTGTCAGTCCCAACAACAAGGCCATCATCTACATAAATAACAACAAGGAGTTTCTTTTCAGTTCTGTGTCTGATAAACAAGCAGGGATCAGCTGTACTAACTTCCAGTTCCTGGTCTCTCATAAAATTCACAAAACACTGATTCCAACAACGAGGTGCTTGTTTCAGTCCATATAGACTTTTATGCAATTTACAGGCTCTTCCACTATTATCATTGAAGCCTTCTGGTTGTGTCATGAACACTTCCTCCTTAAGGGTTCCATACAAGAATGCAGTCTTTACATCAAACTGCTGCAAGTGCAAATTTTCTTTTGCAGCCACAGAAAGAACAGATCTCAGTGTCATATCTTGCAACAGGGCTGAATGTTTCATCGTAATCAAAGCCTACTTTTTGCGCATAACCCTTGGCTACAAGACGAGCTCTGTGTCGCTCCACAGTACCACCTGGATTAAATTTTTTCCTCAGCACCCATCGACAATTGATAACTTTGCAACCTTTGGGTCTCTCAACAAGCTCACATGCTTCATTTTCATGAAGGGCTTTTATTTCTTCTTTCATATCTTCTAGCCACAGGTCACTTTCATTCGATGAAAGAGCTTCAGAATACGTGGATGGATTATCACTGTTTTCAAATTCTTTTACTGCAGCTATATTTGCCGTCAGATATTCTCCAGATTTCATCCAGGCAGGAGAGCTTCGGCTTCTTCCAGATTTTCTAATAGGCTCTTGTTCTTCAGATAGATTACATCCTTCAATCCGAGTTTCTTTAGCCGAGTTGGCAGCCGAATAGTTAGCGCTCTTGCCTTCGGTTCAACAGTTAGTGGGTTCGAATCCCACCTTGGGCATAGATGTTTGTAGTGGTTCGGAATCTACTTTAAATCGTAAGTCCCGGTCTAATTAGCCCTAGTGTGCAAAAAATGACCATTGAGCGACAAACAAACCGAGTTTCTTTATACCTATCATTTAAGTCTTCCTCCACCTTCACTGTCACAGGAGTGGTGCACAAATGTTCTGGTTTGAAGTAAACATCTCGCTACTTTATGATTTTCTTCTGAGAGGACAGATAGATCTTATAATCATCTTTCTTGTTTACATACCCCACAAAATAACCACGAACACTCTTGTCTTCAAACTTACGTCTGAAGATCTTTGGTATATGTGCATAGCATTCAGTTCCAAATACTTTCAGGTGGTCAAGTTTAATTTTTGGCACACCAGTCCAAATCTCATGAGGACTTTTGCTTTCATCTGGAGATAAACCAGTGTGATTTAGCAGATATACTGCGGTGTCACATGTATTGGCCCAAAGTGACTGAAGCAATGCACTTGTTGCAAGCTTAGAACGACCTAGTTCAACAATTGCTTTTTTGTTCAACAATTGGTTTTCCCTCTCTGCTGCGTCCTTTTGCTCTGGTGAGTATGGTACACTAAGATTTAGTGCTATACCTTTTTCAGCTAGTATATTTTGAACTTCACCACAGTCAAATTCTCCTCCTCCATTACAACGGAAACTTTTCTCAACATGGCCAAGATTAATGGCTTCATTGAGAAACATACGTAGACAACAACTAACATCACTTTTCTTTTTCAAAAAGATTTTACTACATATCTATAATCATCTTTAAGGCAAACATATCTTGCACCACTAATGGAGCCCACAGACATAGGGCCATTAACATCAGCATTAATGATTTCACTAGTTGACATCGCTCTATAGGAACGTGACTTGAAGGGTTTCCGATGAGCTATTCCAAGAGCACATCCATCACAAAATTCACTTGTCACTGCATGACTTACAGATATGCCCATATCATAAAATAAGCGGCAGTTTTCAAACATACCGCTTATTTTGGTGATCAAGGCGTTCATGCCGTAGCTGCAAAGATTCAGTCTCTGTAGCAATACTTATCTCAGCTGTACTAGTTGGGATAACAACCCTCATCAACATAATGTATGTGCCATCTCTCCAGGATCCAACTGCAACTAGTTCTTCATTACGAAAAAATTCAGCATACCTTTCAGTAAGTTTTACTTCAACTCCGTGCTTGGCTGCCTGTTGTACAGAGAAGAGATGCTGTTTCACATCAGGGACATACCACACATTTTCCATGTGAGCATCAACCACTTACCTTGAATATAAACTTCAATATTTACTCTGCCAGATCCATATGCAAATATCTTTTTATTATCAGCAAGTGATACCTCAATGGACACAGGAAAATGTTTGTACGCTCAATCACGTCTTACACTAATTTGCATGTTTGTTCTCACTTCTTTCGATGACAACATGAAAACGGCAAGAACTGTTTTGTTTACTTTATAATTTGTAACAAATTACACACAGAATATTGGAAAATTAGATTCAAGTTCCTTTAATGCACATTAACATTATAAAAATTTGCTGTTCATATAGATCTTAGAATCGTAAGTTATTCGCACTCATTTTAAATGCATATTCAGTTATAAGGTGTGCATGATTTTTATAATAATTTTACAATTTTTATCATCCAGTATATTAAGTATATTTTCAAGTATTAAGTCAAATAGTCATAAAATTAAGAGTCTATCATTTTTAAATGCATTAAATTTATATAATGCCTCAAGTGAATGCGATATTACATGGTAGAGCAAAGAGAAATAACTAATGTTACTCAGACAAAATGACTTTGTGTATAAAAAAATGCACGTGTGTTAAATGACGTTTGCGGGTGATACATTTGACAGGAATATTTATTTTTTCAGTTTTAGGAATCGCGCATTAAGAGGTACCGTTATTTATTAATTTAAAAAAATTCTAAAGCAACTTGAATTGGAACTAATGAAAAAAATGAACGCGAATCCAATTTATAGGATAGATAATATTTGTGCTACAATGTAAACAGTATTTTGTGTTTGTCAGAGTTGACTAGCGTTTTAGAAGACATTTATAGAAATGTAATATTTTAATTTGTTTCACTTTTTTCACGCTATCCAATTATAATTTAGTAATTAAATTTCTATGTAAATTATAAACACTGCATTGAATGTATAGTCAGAGGATTAATAAAGATATAATTTTCCGAAAATTTAGGTGACTATTTCGTGCAATTTAAATATTAAAACTATCTTTAAATGAGATTTACAAATTAAATTAAAAAATTATAATCAAGACTCAGATTATATTCAAAGAACATTTTGAAAGAACTACGTTATTTACCATAATATTAATAAAACATACAAAATAAATTAAAAAGGTATATATAAAACAAATTATAAAAATTACATGTAAAGTATGCTTTGAGTGGTAATTCAAAAGGCATTTCCATTATGTGGTTCACATTTGATAAATATTCAAAAATTATTTTACTTAAATTTAAAACTGAAATTCATTGGCATTCTTGTAACACAGAGAAGAGAATAAAACAGTGACTTAGAAATGGAAATGAGTAAACAATAGGTTGGCTTTGTTAGATTATGTGGATTAAGGGATACTTTGTTAAATAAGAATTCACAAATTTTGGCCATGGACACACATTTAATGTCATGATATAATTATATTTCACTTTTTAATGAATAATAAAATATTTTTGTGGGGCTGAAAGTAATTCTTTAAAATAAAATCTGTGAAATGTATACATAATTTTATTACTGTTTGTGTATTGATGTAAATGTAAAATCAAATGTTTATTAAAGTTTGAGAAGTATCTTAATACAGTGTTATATAAAAATCAGTGATTTTGTATGCTTTATAATAAGAGATAAAAATGTTTTTTTAATAAAGCTTGATTACTGAATATATTTCTTCAGCACAAATAATATAAATATTTTTCATGTTTTATACAACATGTTATTTTAATTCAAAATTTTAAATAATTTGTTAAAATAAATTTTGTGCTGTTAAGCTTGATTTAGGGTTGTTACCAACTGTAAGAAAATGTTGTATAAAAACGTATCTGCTGTCAAATATCCTGTTAAATGCAATGTATTATTTTACAAGTGTCTTTGAATAAATATGTGGAACTGCTATCTGTAACCCATGAAACTATACTAGCTGAAAAATAACTGTAGCCGAGAAAATATTTAGACAATTTGATTATCAGCATTAATTATCTTGTGTTTTCTAAAAAAATTTGTAGTTTAAAAAACTTGTGAATTAAAAATAAATGGTTATTCAATATTATTAATATTTTAAATGTTATTGTATGAGAGAGGTAAATTATAAAGAAATGAAGTATCTTTTAGAAATATATGTACCACATGTTTCACATTATGAGTTAAAAAAAATTATTTCTGTAAGTGCATAAAATATTTCAATTATATTTGCAATAGAAAATTGAATCCATGAATAATGATTATAACTTAAAATTTTGTTTTGAACGATGAGATTAAGAACAACATTGATGAATATTTTCCAATTTAACTTAACACATTTTTAAAGAAGTGAATCTTCTAAAAATGGGTGTAAATATTTAAAATTTAAACCAATTTGATTAAAATCTTTTAATGCTTATATCATTTTAATGTAGTTATCTGAATTTTTAAATGCAACATAAATTGTTTAAAAGTAACTGCAAAAGGAAAAACAGTATTAATATCAATAGCATTATTTTTAAAATGTTTGAAACATAGCTTTGCGACTTCTTTCCTCTGTTTACTAACGCTTAAGAAATTTCCCACTTTCCTATCTTTTCTGTTTCAGTCAAAGCTATTTTTCAGACATTTTTACATAAATGAATATTATGAATTCATGTTCGCTCTTGAATTCTCGACAAATTTAAGCTAACTTAATTTGTGTATAATATAAATATTACATTTGCTTAATTCATAAAATATTCTGCATTGTTATTACTTCTGAAGATAACTTTGTTGAAAATAACTTCAAAAAATTTCACTTTGGCTCTTGAATTAATTTAAGAGAGAATGCTTTAAATAAGGAAGCATAGTTGATTAGTTACTTTTAATATACTCTTACATTCCCAACTTTTTATCTTATAAAACTTGTTTAGTTATTCATGAAGTAATGTCTGTTAGTGCTATTTTTTGCATTAATACCTTAAACATGTTATTTTCTGTATATATAACTGTGCCTAATATATATTTATAAAAAAGTTGTAATTTTTTGTTTATATATATGAAATAAAAGCTATATTTCTCTTGTCTAGGATTTTTCTGTATAACATGAATACACACATAACACACCACCAGTTAGAACTATTGATGTTATTTTCTAAATGAATATATAGGAATATTCCTTTAAAATCTATTCATTTCGTTAATAATTAGGAGTAGACATTTGAGTTATATTCGATAAAGTAACTTCTAAATATAACTATTCAATATTTTCCACAATATGGCTTGTTTTCAATCTCTTTAACTTTGAACATTTGATTCAAGTATTAAAACTTACGAAATATTTTGAGGAATAGTATGGCTAAATAATTCACATACACTGTAAAAAACTGCAGTGACCTTAATGTATTTCCATGCAGTAAGCATTTTTCATATCGTCATATTTTTCATAAAAATCATATCGTATTTGGATATGAGTAAAATCTAAATGGATTATTTTAAAGCAACTATATACAGGATGATATAGTCGATTGTGATACAGTCTCTTATCACAATCGTTATTTCAGAACGACTGCTGCTATTTTTTATTATACGAATGATAAAACTGCCATCACCAACTGGTGGAAAATCATAGAGTTAGCTTTCGGATCTCGAAAATGGTACGAGATAGGAGGGGAAGTGAATTACAAAATTGTAGAAGGTTGTCTTTTCACAAAAAATTCTTCTCATCATTGACATGGATGAGAAAAATAGAAAAGGTAACGTGCATTTGTATATTCGAGATTCCCTACACTGTGATGTCGCAAAATGTGAACAGGAGAAAATCTTTTCAGTTAAATGCGACACTGCAATGTAGGACAATAGTATCACTTGTGATTCCTAGTCCAAAGGGCTGGGCTATGAAAAAGGGCCTCGAAAGTGTTGCATTCTTGTACTGATCTCAACATCAACTCAATACAACTTGCACTTAATTTTAAAAATTGTTGCATTATTAAAATAAGTTAAGAAACATCACACTGTTTATTTGAGACCATTAGTATAAAAGAAACATCGTATTGCATTTCTATGTTGGAAGTCATAGCTACAGAACTATTTTCCAAACGTGAGAATTGTGAAATGGTTTTACTATACATTGAATGTGGACGCAAGGTTGTACTTGCAATATTTCGTTGCAGGCTCATCCTTTTCGTCAAACCATCCTATCTGTTAAATGTTTAAGTGAGACAGCTATGTGAGTAGTCGAGCTTGATCTGGCAGTAAAAGTAGGATGGCAACTTCAACCAGATGTACCAGCATACGTCCTCGCATACCTAATATGCAGTATAAGACAGATCAGTGAACACGGTGGCCTCTCAAGAATTCGAGCTCGGAAAATCATACAAGAGTATACTTATCCTTATCGACCAACGATTCAGCATGTTTTACTGGACGGGAATATCGAGTCACACTATTCATGGTGCAACTTCATTATGAATCAGATACAAGTCCAACATTCTTTGCAGATGTAGAATGGGCGGACGAAGAGATCTTCTCACGGAATAGCGTGTACAATTGGTAACACACCTATTACTGGGAGCTTGAATATCCTACGTTTTACCAATCAAAAGTAATTTGGTATTATAACGTTTGGCATGCAACAAGTAACAAGTTGATCGGTTTAATTATTTTACAATGGTAGCTCTACATGTGCACGTTATTTACAACTGCTCGATTTTGTGGAGAACCTGCTGTTGTTTAATCATAGTAATGTAAGATTTTAACATGCCGGAGCGTCTGCTTACAAGACATCTCCAGTGAAGCAGTACTTCGTCGCGGAATTCGGGAACAATCTAATTGGGTATGGTGGTTTCAAAGAATGACTTCCACGTTCGTCTGATTTGAATCCACTGTGCTTCTTTCTGTGAGGGATAGCTAACACAGTAGGTATATGTGACCCCTCCACAAACATTGCAAAACCTTAAACGATGCATTGCAGGTGATTTTGTACCGACGTGTTACCCTCAATGCTCCAGCTCGTGCAATGTGAAATTCAAATGTGAATTACAACTTACGGTGCGAAGTTCAAATATCTTAAAGGTGTATTGTGTTATAAAGAATTATTTTATTCTCTCTTTGATCATTTGTCACCTTAATAGAGTAGGAAATCTGTAAAACACAAAAATGCGCATTTTAACTGTTCTATTCTTCACATCCATGGCAATGAGGTGTAATTTCGCATTAAATACTAACGCTCTACAACTTTGCAATCAACTTTCGCCCATTTTCGAGATATGAAAATAAACTCCACTGTTTTACACCAGGTAGCAATTTGATTTCTCATTCGGTAGCGCATATCCGATTTACTATACCAAGAATATCGCTTATAAAAAAGCAGCAGCCATTCCAAAATTAAGAGGGAGATACGGAGCTTCAGTGGGCATCCTGTATATAGCGTTTCGTTTCATAGTGGACTGTTTTCATGAAATTCAGAAAAATCTAATGTCATAAAATTCAGGTATACATAAGGATATAACGTCTGATGTAATTAAGTGGCTATAGAATGGTTTTAAAATCCCAAGATTATTGTAATATATAATACTCTTCATAATATATAATGCATAATATCTTCATAAATACCGTAGTTCTAGAATTTTGATATCAATTAAAGATCTGTATCAAAAAGAATAGACTGCCAACTTGTGAGGGTGTCATAGCAATATTCCAGTTTCAGTCATTCTTAAATAATAATGGAGTACATACAGCGAGTCTTTTTCTGCGATTAGTTATTTTAAAAGTTAAATTTAATTTTTTTTGCAATATGGACATATGTCCTACCAGGTTGTCAGAGTTCATTTGATAAAATAGAAAAACTCTATGTGTTAAACGTGGACTCGCGCTTTCCCGAAGATGTACTTGATACCTAAGAAAAAAATACTCTACTGATTAAATTTTATTAAAAAATTTACCAAGTCTAAAAACCAAAAGAATGTCGTAACCCAAAGTTGTCTAATGTCACTTTAAAGGAAGAATTTATTTTTGTTATAATTTCAGAGAAAGAGAAGCATGATTATACAATACCTAAAGGCTAATAAATTGGCTGACAATTTCTTGTTGAAACATTTTAATTAAAAAAAGCTCAGTTAAAGGGTCTAAATCGATTACCTTGTGTAAATTCTTAAAATAACCTTCTATTGGCAATTTAAAATATATGTGGCTTTTTCCTCAAGGTCCAAAATTACTACATCTTACTACAAAATTGTTTCTCTCCTTCAACGATTGCCGAAAATAAAAAAGTAAAGGAATATTAAATAAAAGATCATGTTAAGGTATAAGATGAGACACATAGTCAATAAGAAATTTTACACTTATAAGTTCTGTGTGAAAATTAATGACAAATATTACGATTAGGTGATTAAGAATTAACTAAAAATAAAATATATAAATCCTGTGAGAATCTCAAATTTTTTAAGAATGTCAGATTATATTCACTTTTTTCATTCCCTTTAATTTTCTGTTTCCAATTTTTGTTCGGAAAAAAAAACTGCCTTTGGGAAAAAATAAAAGCATTTAAAAATTGAATACACTTAATTGTATTTTACTTCCATTTTATTTTTAAGTTACATTTTATTATATATATTAAAAACTTCTAAAATTGGACAGCACATAAAAGTATCATGTCACAGTAGTTGAGAATCGGTGCCTTAATAACTTGTTGGAGTGATATTGTCTGAATCTAACTTGCTTAGGACACAAGATCAATACTCTTATGAAACTCAATACTCTTAGAAGAGAATAGCGCACAAATATTGGTTCGCTAATACAGAGGAATGTTGAAACTTCAGATTAAATATATCATTAAAAATTTTAACAATCCTAAATCTCTTATGGAATAATTAAATATTTAAATAGCAAAATATCGAATACACATTGATATTTATATTGATACTATAAGGCATATTTTTACATTTCTTGCTAACTGAAGTATCTAAATATAAAAAGAGGACAACTAGCAATACGATTTTTTTAGTATTATTAAAATTGATTCAATATTGTTTGTCTTGGAGTGTTCAACAAACGAAAAATAAATAATATGCCGATTTAAGCATACAGAAACGTTGCTTCAAGAATTATTATTATTTTTAACGAACGAGTATTACGTAATATACAGATTTATCTGAGTAATTTGTGGAGTATATATTTTTACTAATTTGAGAAATGAAGCTATTAATGGCACTTGAACGGATTTCTCTCATTTGTTAATTTTTGTCCGTAATATAAATAATCTGCTTTCTACACTTAAACGGTAAAAACAGTAATTCAAAACAACCCTGATTCATAATTCATCAAATAATTTTATACATGATAAAAAAGAAAACTATAACAAATGTAAAAGATTTATCTAGCTATTTTTAAAAGGCATAGTGTAAGGTAAGAAAAATAACAGAAAAAAAGTAAAGTATTATGACTCATGATAGAATGTTAATTATTATCCGCTAATTAACGACATTTTGTGTTCATGTTTTTATAAATTTTTTATGGTTCAACGCATACCTTTTGTTCGTATTTATTAAAAGTTAAAGATAATTTCAGGAGAGCATAAAACAAATAAAAAAGTTCGAATTCTATTTTCATAATTTTTGATTTAAATGATATAATTAGGGATTACTTCGTTATTTTTGCGAGTTATAAAAAATTTGAAGAGACGAAATGAAAATATTTCATTTATTGTAGTTAAATGGGAAATCGAAATCCACGCGCCTACATGAAATTCTATGGGAAGATAACACTTATCATAATGGCATAATCAATCTCTTTATCTAAAATAAACAAGCTTCCGCTCAAAAAATTTCTGTGAATATTGAAATTGTGTGAGGAGAAATTGAAACCTTATAAACAAGAGTTTTTCCAGTTTCTCTTTATTTCATGCATATATATTATAGACTAGAATTTTAAATAAAATAATAAATCATGTTTTAGTAATTTT
The DNA here is from genome assembly GCA_037975125.1 of Latrodectus hesperus. Classification (NCBI taxonomy): domain Eukaryota; kingdom Metazoa; phylum Arthropoda; class Arachnida; order Araneae; family Theridiidae; genus Latrodectus; species Latrodectus hesperus. The sequence continues at coordinate 14,131,465 of CM075858.1, read as the reverse complement.
AAATGCATTTACAACTTTTTTTTTTATTAAATTGAGTTTATAAGAAATTTTAATATATGTTTTAGCTCAATATTTTCCCATCTCCAGTTTCAGAATAGTGATGTTTTAAATATATTGTGTAAGAGAAAAATATGTTTACTCTATTCTGTTTGTACATAAATAAGCTATTTAAATTAGTAGCTACAACGGGAAAAAATTTTGAAATCAAATCACACAGTTCTATTGATAATTCACAAAATATTTCTTATAAAAAATTTCTTATATAAATATGTTGTTGTTGCTTATGACACTTGGACAAGCCAAGCTCGCTATGCCTTTGGCAGTGCGAATTAAGCCAATAGAGAGAGTCTTTCGTTTGGATCAGAGCACCACGAAGCTGAAAGTACGAATTTGCTCTTTTTAAGGTGCCTCGTCATTTTGAACCACGGTCAGGTGACGAGGCCACACCTGAGCTGGCACTCTCCTCTTCACATCCACGCTACACCAGCGAAAGGACTTTGGACGTCACATATTAACGTGGACACGTCCCCAACCCACAGAACTCCAGCAATCCAGTGAGGTAGAGTATGTGGTCACCCTCCCAATCCCTGCCCGCGACAAATGATGCTTCACTTTGCTGATCTCAACGGGGAGCGGCGTGAACCTACTGGGCCACTGGAGCTCGTATCCAGAGGACAAAAGTTTTAATAATCTAGAATTATATAACTTAAGAACACAATTCCTAATAAATTATATAAAGTATAAAGTTGCAAATTATTTTTCACGCTTTTTACTCTTGATTTTCATATTAACGTGGACATGTCTCCAACCCACAGAGTTCCAGCAACCCATGAAGGAGCGTACACCGTGGTCATCCTCCCAACCACTGCCCGCGACAAAAGATGCTTCACTTTGCTGAGCTTACGGGAAGCGGCGTGAAGCCACTGGAGCTCTGATAAATATTATTTCCTCTGTTGATTAACAATATTTGTGCTTGGTTGAAAATTGGACATTTTCTATCTTTATAAAAGGAATAAGCATTTCTATCTTGGATAGCCAATGAGGGTTGAGGTTCACCAGTGCCAGGGACCTCAATAAACTACCAGCCGGCAATCATTTTCCTTTCTATCTTGCAAAATACATTTAGAAGCATAGAAGCAACAAGTACAATTTTCATTTTTAAATTTCATTTTAAGTAAAAACTTATTAATAAAGTTTGCAAGTACACATACATGTAATCGTGTTTTTATGTTCATATTATATCAGAATTCTTTTTCCATGGCTAATGCTAAATTCGGAATGATATATGAATACATTTACTGGTATGCGTCTTTTTTAGCTCTCCTTAAGAAAATCTCAGACTTGTTGGCATTAATATTTGGATTTAAGCATGGGTGCCACACAATTTAATCAGAGGAGCAAATGTTTGACTCTTCTTTATTCCTTCAGCCCTCTTTATCACAGTGAATTGTAACATTATTTTTTCTTAATTCGCGTGTTACATTCTATATTTTAAACAAGATTATATAATCTATAATATTATTTTTGAACTTGAAACTCAAAATTTTCAAGTTAAGAATATTATGAACTAAGTTATTCAAGGGCTGCCATTTTTTATTGCACAATAATTTTGAATCATTTGAAAAATGCATCCGATTTGAGAATCTTTTATTATGTAAGTTATAGAATTTTTATATATTAATGATCCTCACTACTTATAATAAAATTTATTTTGTACATAGTTTATATCAGAGTAATTCTGTATCATGGAGGAAATTTCACATAAAATGCTAAATTTTGAATACATGTATTTACCAAACTTGATAAAATTCATTCTGTAAATGACATAATAATACTTTGTAACAAACTTGATGCCGACCGATGGCTGAGTGGTTAGCGCTCCTGACTCCTGGGTTCGAATCCCGGGTCCGGACATGGATGTTACTTTCTTTCTCTGTTCTCTATCCTTTCTTCCGTGATGATGTATGAATGTAGCCCACCCTATAAATGGGTTAGTATTGGTATGACGCGGGTAACGCTACTCGCCTCCGAGACTTGGTTCACAGGTGCCCGCTGGGTAACGACAAATGAGTAGCAGTTTCTGGCCTTGTGGCATTGGGTTCAACCCTCATGTGCCCGCCGTTGGAAAAAAAAACCCAAACTTGATAAAATTCATTCTGTAAATGACATAATAATATCATTGTTAGCAAATGCATTACTTATCAATAATCTGGCACTAAATGATGTCCTTGTTTTTCATATATTACATATTCAGCCTCCTTTTAAGTATTAACATGGTGCTTACGCTGAATATTTGAAATATTTTTTATTTAATTAAATCTGGAATTTGTTGACTGAGAGGGAATTATTTGACTGTAGTCATGTTTGATTTTTGGATTTCGGAAAAATGTTGATTATTCAGTTAGGGAGTATAACGATTGTGGATGGTATTATGCGATTCTGGATTTCATTATCGTCATGAAAAAATGTCGATCAAACAATCCAGCTCTCGTTTGAATGAAAATTTCTCAAAAAAAACCTCAAAATTCAAATAGATGTATTTTTTTCTAATGACAAAGAATGATACTTAATTTTTTTGAAAAGATACTGTCAAAATCTCTTACTTTGAAAGAGCTCACAAACAAATAGCTCATTGTTTTCAATAGCTCCTTAAACAATTTTTGATTACGTAATATAAAACATCATCGACTTTTTCCTGTTTCTATTCATACGAAATATCCTGACATCACAGGTAATTCTCTACGTAATACGCATACTATCTAACTTGTACAAAATTGCTTCACAAAATATTCAGTAGTCATTAGGAATAAATAAATGTAGAAACAGATGCAGAGAATTTAGATATTTTGTTCAAAAAAAGCAAAACTGTCCTTTGCTTTATTGCTACCTTACTTTAAAGGGTAGCATTTTCAAAATAAATAACAGGCTTCATTATGAAACACTTAAAAAAGACAGCGTATATTTATGAATTGAAATTATAAAAATAAACAGAATAGGATATTCATTTTAATGACCACTAAACGTTAGGTGATTGTGGGCGAATATCCGACATCAAGTGGTTAAATTTTTACCATCTTTTTGAAAGTTCCTATTTCTCTTGAAGCAACCAACACTTCTTTAAATACTCTTTAGTAATTGGCTGCGGGATTCTCAATGAATTGACCTTGAAGTGTTGACATGTATTTCCTCTCCCTGACCTTGAATCTGCATTTCTCCATCCCGAGGAAGAAAGATATCCAAGGAACACTGAAGCACGAAATACAGTTGATTCTGTTAATTTTCCATTGCAATATTCCCTCAGAGATATGAATAGTTATCATTTCTTTGTTTTGAGGGAATCTATATGCACCTCAAGAAACCATAATTTCTACTTGCAATATTGGATTCCGGTGTTGAAGGATTGTGAGATTATTAATCACAAGTAAATTACATCATATAAATGTTTACTTAGGGAGTCAATTTTTCTTATTTAATTTTCCTTTGTTATTTATTTTTAGTTTGAAAAAACTTCCATTTATAAGTTAAAATATCAAAGACTCAACATCACAAATTCTATTTTTAAAAGGGATACTAAATATTTATATCATTAATTAATATTCACTAACATTGAAAACTTGATAAATTACACTGATCTTTGAAACAAAATTTTTTGTACCAATATTGCGAAACAAGATTCAGAATGACTTAAAATCACGAAATATGTAAAAAGTATGGTCATCCTAAATGCAGTAGAAACATCTCACATTAGGGAAATAGGCCACACATTCAGACATGTGAATGCTTTTCATATTTCTATTTTGGAAGAAAAACGTTGAGAGCGAAGGTTCCAAATCAAAAGATTGGTTGTGGAAGAGAAATTATGAAGTAAATGGCCATGGCAAAGGGTGATTGGTTTATCGCCTAAGTATTTTGCTTTCTTCATATGAGGACGAATTAGACTGGGTCCTATAGTTTAAAGTGGATTCCTAGCTACTGCAAACATTTCTACCTAAAGTGGGATTCGAATTTCCGAACTGATGATCAAGAGCTCTAACCATTCAGCTACTAGTTCGGTGCATTGAGTGGAGTTAGGTGGGGAAGAACTCCGGCGAGACAGAGACTATGATACTAGGGAATATTTACTTACTATAGTATGTAGTTAATCAGATTCTACTTTCCAGAATCATTAGAAAAAATATTTCGGGTTTCTATATTAAAATTATGCTTCTCGCGACATGCAATATTCATAAATATTGAATACTAAACATTAGATAAATAGAGAATCTATGTATGTTTTATTAACTTACGTTAGAAAAATTTTTTCCTCGTTACAAATTCATAGAAAACTGCATTTTATTCAATCAAGATTTTATTTTTAGTATATACTTTGTTAAAAAAAGATCACACTCTGGGTAATTCGTACTATATAATCATACTTATATAGTGGAATTCTTTGTTGGTAAGAAATTGATTCTTTTGTATTTGCCAGAATATGAAAATTAATTTGGGAATTATAAAATTTCCTTAATAACATAGTGAGTTTTATATTTTCACGTTTCCTTGAATTAAATTTCATTGGTTTTTAAGCAAACTCGTTGTGGAAATCAGAATTCTATTTTTTTAAGGATGTAACGTAGTAGGCCTGCTCGTTTTGCAACCTAGTTCGCATTAAGTGTACTGTAGTTTTCCCCCCGTCTTCTTTCTGTTAAAAATTTTAAAATTCTTTAATGGAATGCTAGTGGAATCACTTAAGAAAAACGAACACAGCTTGGGGTCTCATGTTATCAATGTTTTTATGATTGTTTAGGTAAACCTTGTTTATAATGATATAGTTAGATTTGACTTCCCCGAATTTATTTGAAACTATCACCTATATCTAGCCATAATATTAGTGGTAACTAGCTGGAAGTAAGAATGTTTTAACTTCTAAGTTTGAAATCATCCATGATCTTTCGTCTGATAGTGGAGCTGAGATGCTTCGAGTTGATATTTGGATTCATCAGAACCATTTTAAAATTAACTGTTACAGCTCACCTGATAATTCTGGGTCAAATTTTGATAACATCCATTTTTCAAATGAGAATTTTATGTGGAGATTACAGTGCTAATAGTCTAAATTGGAATTGAGCAGGCGCAAACAGAGAGAGAACCTCTTATAGAACAGTTCAAGAGAATTGAAATCCAAAAGTTCTGACACGCCTTCATTCCTTCACTATAATGGAAGCAGTACTAACCCTGATATTTTATTTTAACTTCTTGCAAAATTACAGGTGAAGGAGCAGATTAATAGTTTATGATCCTGGTTTTCGACAACATATTATTACTTCAATCCTTCTTTGGGAGAAAACACTAAACAAGACTATTTCAGAAATAGTTGCAATTAAAAAAAAGAGACAGTTGGAAAGCTTGCCAGGATAATTCATAGATTCATTTTAATAATCTTGTAAATTATAGAGAAACAAATTTGAATGTCTCCATGTCATATATTTTGTGCAACGAATTTTCCGGTGGCTAAACGTTGGATAACTAGAGGTAAACAATACAAATATAAAATATTTTTGGAATTATATGAACTAGGGTGTTAAAAAAGGAATCACTCCAAGGTCGTTATTAAGTTGAAAATTTAAAAAAATACTAGATGTCAGAAATTTTGTGTGTGTGTGGAGAAAGAAACTATCTTCGTAAGGAAATAAATTTAGCAAAACGCAATTTTATAATATTTTTATAAATAACATTGAATACCGTAGAGATAGTGATAAGGTTTTAAAAAATATAAACTAAACATGGCGATTTCCTTCTCGAAAATAGCAACTTTTTTAAGCGTAAGTCTTTGACCTATAATAAGGATTTTAATCTTTTTTTATGTGTGTGACATTTTATGCTCTTAATCAGCGTTTGAGTCGTGAATTCAAGAGAACAAAAAAATTGATTCAGCAATTCAGATCAGAGCTCCCATAGGGCAATGGGAACTCGGCGAAAGATTTTTCATAGATATTTTGTTCTTAGGAAATCAGTAGCTTCTTATAGTTTCAAAAAAGAAGTCCAGGTCCGGATAACATACTTCCAGAATCTATTAAACATCTGGGATATGTGATGCTCAAATGAATCACTTATTTCTTTTATATATAATCAAAGTTGGAATTCTTATGTACCTGTATTCTAATGTGCTAGAAAAAACCCTTATAATCAATATGTTGAAAAGGAATGCATGCAGATAGTATTAAAAACTACTGACCTATTGCATTGACTTGTCGAAGATTATGGAAAGATTGATATTTTTAGACTTTGTTTCATAAGAGTACTGATCTTGTGTCCTAAGCAAGTTAGATTCAGACAATATCACTCCAACAAGCTATTAAGGCACCGATTCTCAACTACTGTGACACGATACTTTTGTGTGCTGTCCAATTTTAGAAATGTATGTATTAAAAATTATAACGCTTTTTTTATTATGAGTAAAGTAATAAAACGTGTTTTTTTATAATACATATATTATTTAAAGTTATTATCATTAGCACTTTTACTGTAGCTTATCAACATCTTTTAAACTTATCATTTTCTTTCTGTGTAACCAAATTTCGAAATCGTTAAGTGTCCTGCGACAAAAAATACGTTGAAGTACCCGGTCTTCCTATTGACAGACTGGTACTTACCACTGTTTTGCAAAGAACTGTTGTAATGAGATTTAAATAATATAGTACTTTATTTTCAAATCATTACTAAAAGTTGCTTATGAATTTGTAGAAAACGAATACTGATTACTAAGAACACGAAAAAGAAATTATTATAACTTAGATACATTTTTGTGCATATGACTTTTCCAAACATACTACTTTAAATCTGAAAACTTACTTAAATGTCATATTTTATCTTTCACAAAAAGATTATAATTTTTCTCATAGATAACTTTTACATTTACATTCTATAACTAACTCAAAATGAATTGACATGTCAACATACTCCCAGTGGACTCGAACCACCTACCTTTCGTTTAACAGCCGAACCCGTTAAACGAAATCCGCATGGAAGTTGTATTAGGTGCGTGAACACCAGCATTCTATAAATTCAGTGAATTCTATCTTTAATGAAAATTTATATCAAAGTTTCATAGTAATTTTTTATCTTCTAAATTCTACATGATAATGCAATAAGTTATTAAATACATACTTTTTACTCGAAAATCAAAACTAGCGATTTATTTATTTACCTGTGTTACCGTTGGGTAATCGATCATCTTGAACGTGACAAGCAGGGATACTTACCTCTGTAATACCAAATACAGCTGAAATTTTAAAAGCTGCAAATCAAAAAAGTTATTAATGTTCTTTACTTCAACGCTGTCCAATAAATGTCATCAATTTTTGGATAGTTTCTTTCCATATTAAATCTTAATATGTATCGAATTTTTATGCACACATACATAGCATCTTTAAATGAAAACATTTCTCTAATTTAAGATTAAAAGTATCTGAAAAGAAAAATGCTTTATATTTGCAAATGACTACTCTATATCGTTTATCGGATTGCGTCATGGAGCTGTATTAGGTGCGAGAAAAAAATGTTATTTTATTTCATGTATCTTTTAAAAAACATTTATATGAACGGGTTGTAGTAAAATGCTTTTTTATTGTCGTTATTATATATAATTGCAGTAGAATAGTGATGCTCAACCATTGTGCCGCTAAATTTAAGAAATGTTTATAGTTTTACTATAATTGTTCATGTGAAGTGCGTGAAGAAAAAAAGAAAAGGTAAAAAAAGACAAGTCATATGGGATCAAAGGCATAGAGCACAGCCCTAGTCACATATTCAGCTTTTTCCGTATAATGGCTCGATGTTGAAGAGGTCGAGGCAACAGAGATCTAGTGGAACTCCTGTACAGTGTCTGCATTCTGCGTAGGTTCTAGATCCATCGGGCATGGTTTTCATACCCCTTATGTGCCCAATTCACATGGTAGAGGCGATACCACGGTCAGGATTAAGCTCCGGTAGGCACCATTTTTTCCGTAGTCCCCCCGCAAAGCTGATGTCTTGCGACGCCGTTTGCATCGAAGCAAGTGGTAGTCGTGGGATTGATATTCGTAGCCTCCTTGGCGAGGGAGTCCGCCTGTTCATTTCCCTCGATGTTAACATGTGTAGGGACCCTACTATAATAGTTTTTTTTTATTATGTGAATAATAACTTTTTTTATAATCATTAGTTTGTATTCATAAGTTTGTAGAGTACATATTACTTTTTTTCATTTTACGCCCACAGATGCAAAGTAATTATAATAAACTACATTACTCACTGTCTTAAAGTGTATTAGCAACTTTTAAACTTGCCTTTTCCTTTATGTTCCGAATTATTTTGAAATCGTTAAAAGTAGGACACGACGAAAAAAAAAGTTGAGAATCACTGTATTAAGGGTTCTTTAGGCAAATGTAAATCTGTAATTGAGCAACTTTTATGGATTTTTGAATCAGCACATGGGGCGATTACGCATTATATAGAAAGTGAATTTACTGAGTATTTTTTTTATTCTTTCTCTTCTAATTTTATACAACTACGCTCAAATTTGCAAAAAAAAATTTGATTACAAATATGAATGACAGATAGCAATTAAAACTATTGGAACACACTCGATGCAGATATGTAAACTGATGCTTTTTAAAAAGCATTAATGCGTAACTATTTTCACACCTTTTAATTGACTGTGAATAAATGTTTCACGAGAGCATTTATTTTTTCGGCAAAATATGGACTTTTACACATTTCAGTTTTTTTCCAACAACTCATTATCTATTCAACTGAAATGTAACATGATAAAAATATTTTTCCATTTTGTTACTGTTAATGAAAAAGATGCATTGAAAAATGTCAAAATGACTATTGTATATAAATGCTCTAATGATAAATTTTTGTCATGAATTTTTTCATGGGTTACACCAGACTGTTGAGTGATCGTCTCTCAATTTATACACACGAGGGTTTATAAGACTGGGATTTAAATGGATTCCAAACTGCTGTAAACCTCCATACCCAAGGGGGTATTCAAATCCTTGAAGACCACCACACTTGTTTGCCACGTCAGATGTATCATGGCCTATTGTACTTTTCCTATCTGCTACCAATAAAAATGACGGATCTTTGAGTAGAATAATATTAAACCGGCTACCTTTCCGCAACAACGCTTTTTCGACGACGACTATCCAGAAGCACCTTAAATTCAGGAAGTGGGAACGATTCTGAAAGATGTTATGGAATATATATAAATGTTCCTAATTTATTATATAAACCTAAGAAAACTTAGGGTTTTTTACTTCTTATGTTTGAATACCATAAGAAAATTTAATTTGTATCCACGTTTATATATATAAAACATTGTATATATTCTATTTCAAATTACATAAGAGTATTCATAAAAGGAAGCTGGACATAAAATCAATTTTATCATTTACCAATTTATTAGAAATCCTGGATCCAAGCTAATCATTTTCAGGAATGCTGAATGGTTACTTTCGTTTTTGGGTTCGATTAACATTTTGGACAGGGACATTTGCAGTGATTCGGAATTCGCTTTAACTTGTAGGTAGCCTTGTGTGCAATTGTACAGCAACTATACAATCAGTCTAAACTACTGTCAGCCTAAATAATCGATACTTGTACATCACGTTTGGACAGGATAAATTTGAATTTATTCATAAATTTTAAAAGAGCAAATGAATTATTTTTTTGGTTAATAATTTTAAAAAAATTTAACTTAATTGGGAGACTAAAAGATCCTTTGTTTTCAATAATGGCAACCGGAGCTTGCATTACATATCATGGCCGCAGAAATGTTACACTATTATAAAAAGGAGAGTCCGTTCAGTTGTCCTCGTTACTATTTAAAATTTTAAGGTGCTTATCGAATTATCAGTTGGGAAAATTATTTCGTCCAAATACACAGAGCCAATTTAAAAGTTGTCAAATACCGACAAATCGAACGATTAAATATTTATTACAATTTTCTGCATCCTTCAATTGCTCTCATACCAGCCCAGGCGAGCTAGCGCTCTTGCTTTCAGTTCAAGTCCGATTCCCTAACTTGGGTATGGACGTTTGCAGTGGCACAGAATCCACTTTAACACTTTAGTTCCGATTGAATTAATTCTCATTGCAAAAAACATGACATTAGACACTCAAGATATATAGAATTTGTTTTGCCCCCGATGTTTCAATGCGATACACCGAATGGTTAATTTTGTCTTAAATCAGCCCGTCATTTGAATTTCAGCTGTTCGAAAAATCTATAGTACCTCATAATAGTCCATTATTTCGTTTTATGAAAGGTGAGAATATAACCTTTATGAGTTAACGTTACTCATTCCTTTTAGCAGGGTTTTTTTTTTTAATATTAAGTTAAATAAAAAGAATCTGTATATTTTTACAAATAAACTACGATTTTTGAAAATCTATTAGTTAATAAATGGACAAACTATTACAATTTAGATATATGAACTATATACTTCACAGTATCAATTAAAATATATCAATATATATATATAATTTCCTAATTAGTGATATGTATCTCTATTTGTAACGAATGGTTGTCTCTCACGATGTGATACTAAATTGTTTTGAAGAAAATATATTTTCATTAGCGATGAGCGATTATGTACGATATTTAATCTCCAAGGGAAATTAAAAACTTCCTTTTTTTCTAACAATAACTGGTAAGTCGTTTCCTGCTCGCGTTGGCTAACTACATACCTGCCAACCTTGGAGAAAAAAAAATTAGTAGATTGTACTGATTTTGAGAAAAAAAAAATCAGGAGACACTAGCGACATATTTGCTTGAATGTTTAAAACGGTAGTACCGGAAAAAGACAACTTTACTCTTTAGATCATACATTCTGAGAATGATTTATGCTGAACACACATATTTTGTGTTAATGTTAATATTTGAATAAAATATTCATTAACCTCATAAAGGAACTATGAAAAATAAAAGAATATACTACACGTAAAAAAATTGACCTCGATGTCCCAATATTTATTTTATAGGGCCACTTTTACTACTCTAGTGCAATTTACAAATATTAAATTTGTAAAATTACATATAAAATGCATTACTAAATAAATTTAATTCAGTGACAAATATTTTCCTAATTAAATTACTAATAACTAGTAATATTCCTCCTAGCAATAGCAATTAAGATGCTTATGGAAACGGGCACCTGGTATCTGCTTTGAATATTAATTATACGGCTGCCAACTCGTAGGAATTTTTGGCTCCCCAGTGGTTAACCCCAGTTGGCTCCCCGACGGTGGCCCTGCTAGACCTCCGTCGGGGAAAATCGAATCCTATGGATAATATTTTAACGTTTCACAAGTGCTATTTTCATGATAGAAACTTCCGGTCTTTTGCAAATTACAAAAAACAGAGCTACTGTCACCTCGACGCCCATTTTTAGCATTTAAAATTTTTTTCAAATATTTTTAAAAAGTCAAAATATCTCCATCCGAGTAAATTTCAACCAAATTCTAATTTCATTGAGGTTTTACAAAATTTGGTTTAAAGATATTTCATTTTTTTCTGCGTACAGTTACAAAATGAACATTTTTGTTTTTTTAAGCTAAAAATATTTTTGATTGCATTAATATTTCGATACGAATTTTTATTACAAATCAAACTCATTCCTATTTCTGAAAATCCATCTCTGTACACAACGCCACCTATGAAACTGGAAAATTTTTAACGCCAAATTTGGCTGATTTTTCTACTTCACTACGGTAACCTAAAGAAGGAGGAATTTCTGAGAAAAACTTCTCCCCATATGATTCCCGCTGTTTTAACATGTGGTTGGCAAACACTTCCAAATCAAGCAAGAAGAATTAGCTTTTCTTACTCATGAAATTGAAAAGACATCTAGAAATAATGCATGTTAGATTTCTGTTTATTAGCGTTGGAAAAGTAGCTATGATATGTACTTTTAAATCAACTTTGTTTATTTTCATTTAAGTAAATTTTAAAAATGAAATATTATAAACTGTTTTGTGTTACCTTGTTCAATTATATTATGTACTACGATTTTGAAATAAGACAGAATAATAATATTTATTTTCGACTTATTTCATGAAGAAAAAAATACACTATAAGGTATGATTAATAAGCATACGATACCAGCATACTAAAATATTGCGTCTGATAAGAAATTAAACATTTTAAATTTGAAAATCTATATATATCTTTGAAAAAAATTGGGTTTGTAGTAAAACTTCAGCGGAAAAACATAATAGCATTTCAATAACCAAACGAATGATAACAATACATTACAACACACTACAATACAAATGACATGAATGCTCTTAGGGGAATCATTTTATGCCCACGAAATTTATTTGAGAAGAATATTGTCCTGAGCAACGCAAATAACATTATTTTTGACAAAAAAGGAATAAAAGTAATAAAATATCAACAGAATGAATAAATATCCTGAAGGTGATATAAAATATGTAACTGAAGTTATAGTATTGATGTTCGAGGAGAAATGCTTGAAAGAGAATATCAGGAAGTAAATTGAGAATCAATTAGATATGCTCAACGTGACTAGTCTAGAAATTGTGTGATTGAACGACTTTCATTCTCTGAATCACCTTGTTGTCACTAAGATGGGATACGCAGTACAATACCGTCTCCAAACAGCTTTCTAATTCAGCCATTCCAAACTATTCAACCGCAAGATTCTGTTGAACATATAATTCACCTTGACGCATTTCTCAATTGATGTTGAATGCTGTTTTCGGAAAATTCAAATTTCTCGTAAATTCACTTTAACACTTTTACCATTTTAAATGTAATTGGATCTTTTTCTCATTAATTAAACTCTGTAAAATTAGTCTATTAAACATGAAAAAATATTAGATACTAGACCCTACGACGATTTGGAAGTCGAAAAAATAGAGTGTAAGAATCATTTGCTTAGAAATATGTGTAATAAATTAAAAAAAGTAGCAAAAAACACAAAATCGGGTTATAATATAAATAACAGGAAACTGCTAGGGAAAAATATTTTAAGTTCTCCATTTTTAAAGAAACATTAGCTGTCAAAATCTTTATCAAATTTTGAGTTGTTTGTTCTTCTGTGTTAAATATCTAAAACAGGAAAGATGTGGTAGCCAGTGCCAGTCATTGGCGCAAAGAACTGCTAACCTTTGATCAAAAAATAGTTAATTTAAAAACAGATATAATAAATATCCCAAATCATGTGTTTGAAAATCATGAAACATGCAAAAAGTATTTTTGTAAGGAAAATGGTAAAAAAGTGATCTTCAGCCCCTAAAAAGCGATGGTATTTTATGTAAAATATTAGAAATTTTAGAGTCCTTAGCCCTGCATGCAAATAGTCTACTGTATAACGCTAATACTAACATTGTAAAACAATTTAATTCAATTGTTGCCAAGTTAACGGGTGGGAAGAGAATGAACTATTGTCAAAAGAATTCTTACCAAATAATATGCTATGCTTCAATTCTTTCCCACAATACTAAAAAAAATATATTGAAATGCACAAAGCACTTAACGAAAATAGCCGAGGTAAATACTGCAAGCAGTTTGAAAATAAAATAATAAATAAATTAAATAAAGCAAAAAATAAGTCAAAGTCTAGGAAATTAGCAAATATTTTTCCAGATCCCGACAAAAATTATGGCCCAGCTGCTGAAAAGCCAGATTTATCATATAATGAATACGAGGGAAAAAATCGAAATTATTGACTAGTCTAGCTCTTACTTTTAAAGAAAGAGAAGATTTAGAAAGAGCTACTGTACTTCAAAGTGAGAATGCTGTTTGGAGAAAGGAAAGAAGAATTCGATTGACAGCGTCAAATTTTGGTGCTGTATGTCGGAAGTTACCCTCTACAGGATGCCAAAATTTAGTGAAAACAATACTATACTCTAATGTAAAAAATGACGCAATTTTACACGGATTATTCATGAAAAAACTGCCATTCTCGAACTAGAAAAAGAAATAGAGGACTTAAAATAGAACCATGTGGGAAATTTATAGATAAAAATTTGCCTCATTTAGCTGCCACGCCAGATGGAATAATTGGCAAAGAGGGTATTGTTGAAATTAAATGCCCATATACATGTCGCGATATACATCCCATTGAATTTATAAAGAAATCTAAATTCAATTTCTTGCAAAAAGATAGAAAAACAAAAGAAATTAATGGCATAAATAAAAATCATAAATTTTACTATAAAATCCAAGGGCAATTACACATTAGTGAAAGAAACTTTTGTTGGTTTGCCATTTGGTCCCCAAAAGGAATTAAAATTGAACATATTTTTAGAGATGATGTGTTTTGGGAGACACAAATGAAAACTAAATTAAATGATTTTTATTTTGACTGTCTTTTGCCAGAACTAATCGATCCACGTTATCCTAGATCAATGGACATACGAAATCCCACTTATATAATTGAGGAGCAAACAAAAAAAGATGAAAAATTAAAATCCCAAAAAAATATAATAAAGTTTAACTATACGAATTTGTATGTTAGTGTTTGTATATAGTTTTTGTGTGTGTTTATATATATATATTTAGTTTCTGTTTTTTCTTCATGAAATGTGAATTGCTCAAGCCTTTCTTTATTTTATTAACAGATTTATTTTAATTACTATTTTACATCATATATATTTCAAGGTACTATCTAAATTTCCCATGTGCTCATGAAATTGTATTATATTTTACTCGTATTACTATGAAATTATAATTTTTCTCGTATGCTATAAGTTGTATGTTGTGGATTATATTAAGAGCTGAATATCAGCTCTTAATATATTTTAGAAATTGTGAAATAAAATATAGATAATTAAATCACAACTATTAAATATTAACAATAAAATCACAGTTAACATAATTAATATTACAGTTAAAAACTAAGTAAAATAATTTAGGATTAAGATAATTTTACACAACTCCCTATAAATCTTTTTTAAACAAAATAACAAAGCAAAAAAAAAAAAAAAAATCTATAACTTTAAAATTAATTACTTTATCATTTTAATTTAACCAAAACGAACCTAACCATTAAATAACATAATAACTGGGTAAATAGCTGAATATATATATAAGCTAGAACGATAATATTTCCGAACCCTAATTATTTGATTAATTTTAATAGGAATATATTCTTTTTAACTGAAACTAAGTATATATTTATGTATATATATGTGTGTAATAATAGCGTATATCTTTAAAAGAAAATAAAATTTTAAAATCAGCTATCCAAATAACAAGTTATTAAAACTATCCACTGCAATACGATCGATGTCAACAGATCCATTAAATTTGAAGCTCCAGTAAATTCAGCTGCAAGTGTTGGTTTGAAATAAACCTAAAATGATAAAAAATTAATTAACAATTGAATCATTTAAAATCCAAATGTATAAAAAAATTATTACATTCATGATTAGGAAATAATATTTTTAAGCATTTGCATTTATGTAAAAATAAAAAATTTCTCAAAGCTGCAAAACCTAATGATGTATATGCATTTGAAGCTGCATAATTTCTTAGATTCAAAAAGGATGTGTCCACGTAGAATTAAAATATTAGCACAAATTATTAATTTGAATTAAACGGAAAAAATTAATTTTATTATAATGTCAGAAAGATAATATTTCCAAATCCTAATCATTTGATGAATTCTAATGGAAATACATTCCTCTCTTTTAACAACAACTAAGTACCTAATTATGTATAAAGTGGAACACGGTATTCTATAAGATGATGAATAAGATAAGTAAAGTCTATAAGATAAGAGAAGTAAAGTCTGTTATGAGTGTCTCCTCACAATGACCAGTAATAAATGTCGCTAAAATGCCGTAGCATTACGCGATATTCGTGCATGTTTTTTCGCGAATGATTGCCTACATAGCATTTAAACTTGACAAAAGCTGAAGCAAATTTACAACTCAAGTTTTCCATACTAGTCATTTCCTACCAGTGTTTCGATGTATCCAAGGTTGATTAATCCAAAGAATGGCTAAGTTGTAGATATAAAAATTGTTGGTTTACTTGGACATTGTAGTACGTCCAGTGGAACTCTGATTTCAGCCAAGATCCAATTTGTTTGTTTGTCGCTTTAGGGTCATTTTTTGCACACGAGGCCTAATTAGACCTTGACCTACGGTTTAAAGAGAATTGCGAACCACTGCAAGCATCCGAGCCCAAGATCGGATTCGAACTCAAGAACTGTTGAACCCAAGGCAAGTGTTCTAACTATTCGGCTACCAATAAATATCAAAAAATAAGGTGGAAAATGACAAACTTTTTGATATAAGAGTGGATAATTAATGCACTTGAAATATGCATTAAAGTCTGTGGGAATAGAACCAAGAGCCACCCACACTATTATATCAAGAAAATCGTCAATATAACAATGTAAGGTAGCAGATTATGTAGAAAGTTCTTTTCACTGTCCTTGAACTCCAATCTGATAATTGTGGTATTAATGCATGAAGAGAATTTTGACCCAAAGCACTGTCTCGTAATATTCTCTGATATCTTATTATTAACATCCTATATTTTATACTCTGATATCCTATTCAACCATTCAAACGCTTTCACTTTTTTATAAATAAGTTAAAACAGCATTTTGTTTTTATTATCATACACAGTTCACCAATTAATGTCTCACATATCCTGTGTTGGATGCACTTTTTTTCCACCCCACTCAGACAAACAGAAAAATCTACTTTGAACCAAGATTTCCTTCCTGTCCGAGACGAAGCACTCGTTTCTATTTTCCAATAGGACCGTCATGTTTACATGTATGAGAGAAAGTAATCCTTGTGACGAATAAAAATAAAAACAAAAGTATATACCAAGCTGACCTATCTAACAAGCTGACAGCACGTGTAGAACGAAAAACAAATCGTAATATTTTTGATGAGTTAAATCGGGCCAATCCATAAAATACGTATTAGCGCTCCTTTGATTAATCTGATTAATTGTATCTTTTTACATTTTCAAAAGGTAAGTAAAAAAGCTTTCAATTTTGGTGACATAAATTTCTAAAAAAACATAAAATGAGGGACAATGTATTGTTTTAGGAAGAATGAATAAATATATTTTTGTTAATATAATGGACAAAGGAATGTATTTACTGAATCATGAAGCAATATAAATATTTAAAGAGTAAAATCAAGTTTAATAATGGCCTACACAATCTTGCTGAACAATTCTTTGATGGTAAATTTATTAAGTAGAGTATAAAAGAGTATGCAAACCCAACCTAATGTAAGAAGGAAATGAAAACATTTCACTGTCAAGAGATATCAATGTAATTCATTGACTTTATTAATGATGAACTTGTTGGACAAAAAGGAATGGCTAGCAGGAACTTGATTTCCTTTGGTTCTGGATGAAAGCACAGATAAAGATACTGTTCTCAAGAAAGCACCTTCATAAATTAACGGAAATGTCGCTGTAACAGATGAATTACTTAGCTGACAATCAATGAAAGATACAATCACTAGGTAAGACTTGCTTTATCGTGCTATAAATTTAATAGAAAAAGTAGCTTGTCCTAGAACAAAATGGCTGGCAAGGTAAAATTGATGGAGCCAGAGCTTTCAAGTAGAAAAATGAATGTATGGTTAAACTCTAAAAAAACCAATTATGAAACAATACACAAACAAGATCTCGTCTTTTATCGCATTTTGATTCAGGAGATTCTTTGTGGTCTAAACTGAACTTAAAGCATACCGTATGTACTATGAGCCATATATGCTAGTATGGTGAGTACAATAAGAGCAATAAAGATATCGTCTATTATTGACAGTTCTGTGGATGTGGAAGCAAAGTATGAAAACGTAATGAAATACAGTAGACTCTGAGGTGGTTGAACCTAGCCAAAGAAATAAAAACACTTTAAAAATAAGAGGATTTCATTCTACAATGATTAGAGACGAAAGAGATATCTCACGGTTTTGTTACAAATATAGGGTACGTAATGCAGCTGGTATATATATTTGAGAAATTAAATGAACTGAGAGAGCATACACAAGGAAAGTGATTGTTTGCACATGAAATGTGGAAATTAAGAAAAAATTCATTCGTTGCAAAATTTTGCTTACAAAATAAGCAGATGGATATTTTTTGAAGAAGCATAACGTTCCTAAAATACTTCTGCTTAGATTTCAGATCACTGGTAGCTTGGACGGCGGAATCACTTGAATATTTCAGGATTTAAAAAAAATCGGAGTAAATCCAATTTGTGTGTTCATTTATTTTATTAGTGCTGATATTGATACAGTACTTAGTAGTTGCAGATCGACTTAAATAACTTGCAACAAGATAATTTTGTTTGCTGTTCTACGGATACATTTTGCACATACCAGAACATAAAGTTTAAAATAGATTCTAAACCAGTATAAACAACCAAGTAAAATATGGGAATTGAGCCTCCAATCTAGCAACCAAAATAAAGAATGCTAACCAATTGTTGGCAGGGTGGACTTAAACCAGAGCATTAAGTAAAATTAAAGGAAAAGTTTATGACATATACCACTTTTTACAAAAATTTCTTACCTAAAAATTTTCTATGCATGATGAAATTTGTTGGGAATATTATTTATATTTGAGGTAGCATATATTTATGATCAAAGCTTTCCTTTCTAATACCAACAAAAGTAAATATAAAGGAAAGTTAATTAACATCAACTTGCACTCTGTGTGATGAGAATTTCAATAAGTAAACTCATTCCTCATTTAAAGTTTTGCAGTCGTGAAGTATTTTATTGTCCGCTTGGGAGGATTTTTCAAAAATAGGAAAACCGTGGTCAAAAGAAAAAATCAAAAGTTCTCATGCTTCAGCACAGGTGAAAGTGCATAAAAAACAGAAATACAATGTGAATTTCTCGTTGTTCGACATTGTGATACCAAACACAAAAATTTTCTCTCTGACGAGTGCTGTTCTACCACAAGGTCATGGTGAACCCTTATTTTATTCAACTTATATTTATTGATTTTTGCATTGAAATGTAAGCTGTACTTTTATTTCTAATTCAAAATTGCATCTTGCTATCTTTTCAAGATGCAAAAACTGTTAATAAATGCAATCATTTTAAAATGAATATCCCAACAGAATCCAACAAACAAAATAAATTTTACTAGCTTCGGAATGTTAAATAATATTTAGCTTAGTATTGGATCATTCCATAATTATTGGCCGGGTCCGACAAACACAAATTCAATGGGTTGTTCTTTTCTCAGAACAATACTGATGAATCAGCAAACATCCTTGGAATGGCGAGTAGAATACTCCACATACTATAAACCAGAAGATCAGATCACCAGAATCACCGAAAGGCATGATGAAGAAACGAGACGTGCACATCGAAATATAAGAGTTCCAGATTGGATATTCGCTGGTACCAACAATGTCAATCATCAACATAGCATGGAATGCAGGCAACAAATTGAGCAGATAATTTGTAGATTCTTTTCGTTGTTCTATACCAGTGATACGGTGATCGAGCATAAGCCAGAGCCAGTTGTTCTGTGTACGCTCAGGTGTGGCCTCGTCACCTGACCGTGGTTCAAAATTATGAGGCAGCTTAAAAAGAGCAAAGTCGTACTTTCACTTTAGTGGTGCTCTGATCCAAACGAAAACGCTCCCTTTGACTTAATTCGCACTACCAAAAGGCATAGCGAGCTTGGCTTATCCAAGTGTCATAAGCAACATCAACAAATATAACATTTGTTTATAGTTTTTATAAAAACTAATCATAAATGTATTCCATAATGAAAAAACTCTAATTTATAGTTTTCTTACAAATCATGTCAATACATCATCTTTACGATTACGAAATATTCTCTACCGGGCTATGTACAATTTTTAGAAACTTAAATGAAAATTACTTTAAATTCCTTTTTAAATATGGAAATAGAAATGAATTAGCTGTATCTATTAGTAATAGAGACAATACTGTCGTTCAAGAAAATGATATATAAAAGGTTATTTGGCCTTTTGGCAGTGCGAATTAAGTCAAAGGGAGTGTTTTCGTTTGGATCAGAGCACCACTAAAGTGAAAGTACGACTTTGCTCTTTTTAAGCTGCCTCGTCATTTTGAACCACGGTCAGGTGACGAGGCCACACCTGAACTGGCACCCTCTGCTCCACATCCACGCCACACCAGCGGAAGGACTTTGTACGTCACAGATTAATGTGGACACGTTCCCAACCCACGGAGTTCCAGCAACCCGTGGTCACCCTCTCAACCACTGCCCGCGGCAAATGATGCTTCACTCTGCTGAGCTTACGGGGAGCGGCGTGAAGCTATTGAGCCACTGGAGCTCGTCATATTTGTGAAATCATGAACATGGGTTTTTAATACTTCACATGTAATAATTTCACATATAGAAGTATTATATTGTACTCAATGCATCAATTACATTTTTTAATGAACGGAGCTGGCAGCCGAATGGTTAACATTAGTCTTCGGTTCACCTGCTGCGGAGGCCTGGTTAGTTAGGGCGTCGTTCTCACTATCGACAGGTAGAGAGTTTGAAACCTGGACTAACCGAAGATCCGTCGTGCTCGCCAAATACTGCTTCTGCACGTTGAATAGATCGTGGCTACGATATCCTGTAAATGAGACGATACCTTTGACTGTGGTAAATCAAGTATTAGGGGGTCTTCTGCTTGATCCCTGCTTCTAAGTTAATAAAGTTTCCGTCGAGATGCTTCGTATTCACATATATGTTTAAATACCATCTTTTCGCAAGTTTTTAAAAATTGTTTCTACCATATGTTAAGCGATCGCAACATATGAAAATAGTGTACGCTTTTGTTTTTATGTCACCTTAACGGACAAAATAAATTAAACCGGGAATACAAATTAGTATTGTAATCTAGAGAAATGATACAATATATGAATCATCCAAGGGGGCGGGTTAAAAGTGTCCTATGCCGTATCAGAACGATATTGTACACGCGCAGGAATCGTAATCTGATATTCGTAACTATGAAGATAAGGTTATGTTGTGAAGAAAATACTTAATATTTTCAAAAACTTAAAACATTTCTTTAAAAACTGGTGATTTTGTTATTCACATTGTTTTTTCATATCAAACTTTAGGGTTCAAAATATTTTAAAAATTTATTATATATGCTCATAATTAATAAATTAATTAATACTCCTAACTAACAAATAATTAATAAATGATGGCAAAATACAAAGAAGGTTCTAGCGTTACCATAGTGAATGACGGAAGTTCAAGTGAAAAAAATTAACTTATGATGAAAAATCTAACTGCTATAAGCCTTCAGAGATTTTAGATTATTTAAAGGGAAAAAAACGGGATGAAATTATAATGAAACGAGAGCATTTCGAGTGTTTTTGCACGTCTACTGAGTTAAAAAAAATCACTATTAGCGAAAGGCTTTAAAAATCTACCAACATTGATTAACTTTGTAAGAAAAATGTTATTTACTACAGTAACGGTGTTCGCAATACTTTAAACTAAAATATACAATAAGTTAAACAAAGTTAAAAAATATTAAAAGTAAAAGGTAAGAAATTTAGTATTAGAATTGATGAATGGGCTAGTATAAGAAATAAACGGTATTTAAATATAAATATTCTTTTAGAAAAATTTTCCTTGAATTGACTTACACATATCTCTGAAAGTATTGCATCCGAAAAATATGTGGAAGTACTTAAATCTAAATTAGGCAAATAGGCATTATCACTGAAAGATGTGGTAATTTATCCATAATACATCAATGAAAAAGTTAAAAAGTTGATTGTTCAAATCAGCAATTATGCTATGGTCATGGAATTCAAATAGGAAAAGATGTATTACATCAAAAAATAAAGAACAGATGATTGGTCTGTTTGTCGCTCAACGGTCATTTTTTGCATACGAGGGCTAATTAGACCGGGACCTACGGCTTAAAGTGGATTCAGAAACACTACAAACATCCATGCCCAAGGTGGGATTCGAACCCACGAACTGTTGAACCGAAGGCAAGAGCGCAAACCATTCGGCTGCCAGCTCGGCTAAAGAACAGATGAACCAAATGAATTTTTTTTGCAAATGAATTTTTTCCAATAGTAAGTTCGACTTAATATCCAGAACTGCTTCAACTCCACTTTCAATAAAACTGGATATGGTGGCACTATGACGAAGACATTATAATTCATTAATAACCCAGCAATAAATTTCATGTTGCAGTCTCAGAAAGAACACCACACATCACCATGTGAAGAATTATATATTATATTGAAAAATAACACAGAAGAAAGATATACCGAACTAGAAAATGTTTTAAAATATTTACATAATTATAATGATTTTTAAAATGAAAATAAAAAGGAAGAAAAGAGCCCAACCAATCATTCAGAAGAATTCAGTATAAAAGGAACTGTCCCATGATCAAAATTTAAAATTATCGATAGCTAAAAAAGTTTCAACAAACCAAATAAAACATCGAAATCAGTTATATCCACAACCATATCACGAGAATCGATACATTTGAAGTCATTTTGAGTCATTTTAAATCCCTAGAAAAAGTGTATCGCATGCGTATTGCTAACAATACCACCAATTAGTTCAAATAATGAAAGAGCGTTTTTAACAACTGCTAATTTTTTCACAAAAATATGTTCCCTGCTTAATGACAGTACAATTGTGGCATTATGTTTCTTAATAAAACATTAAAAATTTTGTAATAGTACCAAAACCTAAATAGCGATATTTAAACTTTTTTGTAATTTAAATACATAAGATGTTTCTTGTTTCTTTATTTTTTGCGATTCTTTATATGGTATTATAATTTAAAAGTTACAAATGATTTTTTGATATTTATTCCCCTCTGATAAAACTGGCAAATAAATCAAAGAAATATCTATGTTTTATTTCTTTTCTGAAATTCCTATTACCGGTAATAAAGCCGGTATTTATGTATTAAGACCTAAAAATACCATTATTGAACGTTAGGTCCGATATAGCAATCTCTAGTTAAAATAAGTAAAACACTCTCCATTACGCAGCTTCTCTTATACACAACATGTAGGAAAAATAAGTAATAAAATATTTTCTGAATTATTTTACTCTCGATAAACAAGGTGTAGTGAGAAAAATCAGTTGCTTTCGGCATCCCAAATTTTTTCATGCATGTCCTTCAGATTAAATGAAGAATATGCAAATTATCAAAACCCGACAGACAAGCAACTGAAAATAGAAGGGGCATCAACACTGGCCATTTCAGAAGTCTGTTAAAAATAAAAGAAAATGACTGTCAAACACTCTCGCTTTTTATCCATCGTAGAACGTTGGTAAATTTCCTTCCTAGAGATAAGATGCCTTGAATTGGAGTCAGACGTAACGCAGTCACCTCAATCACGTCGGCCTTAACTTGTAAGAAGAAATCTAAATTATTACGGTTCATTGAATCAGAAATTGTTATTAAAGTAATCCTAAAGAAGAGTATTAAAGTTTTTTCGTTTGGTAGGGCATATTAATAATGAATTCTCTGGATCATCAATCAGGTATTAAAAAAATCGTATGTCTAACGAGGTTTGGTTTGGTTTGTTTGTCGCTCAACGGTCATTTTTTGCACACGAGGGCTAATTAGACAGGGACTTACGGTTTAAAGTGGAATCCGAACCACTACAAACATCCATGCCCAAGGTGGGATTCGAACCCACGAACTGTTGAACCGAAGGCAAGAGCGCTAACCATTCGGCTGCCAGCTCGGCTATGTCTAACGAGGATACTATTAATTAAACACCACATGTAGCAGGAAAAGTTTAAAAAAACGGTAAGAGTAACTCATAAGTTATATTTTCATTGAATTTCGTTTAAAACAGAGTGGTCGATGACGGTAAAATCAAGGCCTCAAAGAGCTCCTTTTATGTATATATTATTTTCCATACAGCATAAAAACAGTGTTTTGACACATTAAATAATATTTCTGCCTTCCATTCTAAATGATATTTCTACATTCAATTTCAATCAGAATTTTGGATACGTGGCAAGACCTCACCATAGTTGAACATTGAGAGAGAAAATTCCACTATTCAACCTAGTTACGATATCACTGTAGAGGAGAAAAATAAGATTTCTCGGTAATGTTTTGCAATGAATGTTTCTGTTGTTGGTTTTAAATGTCTCTGAGAAAATCAAGCACCCAACGAAAACGAGAACTTTTGATTTCGTTATCGGCCGATTAGAGAGAGACGGAGACAAATAGACTTAGTCGCGTCGAAGCACTCCGACGTCTCGCTCCCGGGCGATGGAAAATATATGTGTCTTTGAATAATGTCGAAAGTCTAAATTTATGCTTGTGTGTATGTTAATGTAAAATAAAAGTATTTTCCGAAATGAAGGCATTTTGTGTTATTGAACGATCCTGGAAACAACAGGTTCACAACAACATCACATTTGGCGCTACATCTCCAGGTTGTGTTCCGTATTAATACAAAATAATGGGATACTAATTGTAGAAAAGGGTCTACAAAGCAGTGAGTCTGTATAATTTGACTGCTTCTCATTCCATTAAGAGCCAATATTTGTTTTAATTATGTATGATTTAAAGGAACTTTTGTGTGTGCGTTTTTAAATTTTCTTAAATTTCTTTTTAGGGTTTTTAGTAAGAAGTAAATGTAATAAAATACTAAAATTGTTTAAGTATTTGAAATATCAAGATGATAATAATAATAATAATTATATATATATATATATATATATATATATATATATATATATATAATGTTTAATTTAATTGAGAAAATACATAAGTTTCAATATTGATTCCGAAATATATTATTGGTAATTGATATTTATTCATAAATATTTAGGAATGTTTTTTTTTCTCTAACTGGTAATATTATTAGAACAAAGTATAATTTTGAACTAAGAAAAAATTAATTTGTGGAATTTGTTTTCTAAAAAAATTTATGTCGAATGTTTTTGCTAATTGTCAATTTTTTGAGTTATGTGCTTTAATTTAAAAGCTGCTATATTATTGAATAGTAAATTGATGAAACGTATTTTTGGTTTAATGTGATAAAATAGGACATAAATGTTTTTGCTTATATAGAATTTTCATGGTCATTCTGTTGTTTATTATGTAAATGATATACGTTTATGGAATAAGAAACTATTTCAAGAAAGTTTAAATGTGCTTTTTAATTGTTTATAGTTTTGCATTATTAAATAACGTGTTTAGAATTATTCAATGTTATAACGCATATATTAATTATTTACTATGATTGTATTTAATATTTATGTAAAGGAACTAATTTTAGATTTTATATTTTGATTCAAAACCGAAAGTATGAAACATTTTTAAGAGGAGTAATTGTGAATTATTTTATATTGCGAAAGTATTTGTGCTTGTAATGGTGAATAATATTTTTTTTGGATGTTTCGATAGCTGATTCACATTATTTTGAGGTAATATATACAAATAGTGATGAATATAAATCTAATTTTACTAAAATATATTTTAACATTTTATTGATTTAAGTTGTTATGATTAATGATCTTCTGTGATAAAGATTTATTTAATTTGGATTGCTTAAACTGGTATTATGATTCGTATATGTATATCCTTTTAGCTTGTTTTGAATTATTTTCATTCATTAATGTGCATTATATAATTGAAATTCAATAATGTGTTGAAATGAAAAATGAAAAACTATAATTTTTCAATATAGTATTTGAATAAATTATTTAGGTCTTTTTTTGTGCACTAAGAAAACGAAAATGTTTTTATTGATTCAGAAAATGAAAGGTGATTAGTGTGATTTTAAATGATTGATAATTTAAGGTTTGGTAATTTGCGATGACATTAATTGTTAAAATGGCCATTGCATTCTTGGGTAAAGCTCGAAAGGAGGACCTGTTAATATTGGCTAGTGAGTTAGGAGAACAGATTCCTGTGGACGCAAAAATACTTAAAAATGTGATTACACAATCTAAACATTATGAAGAATTATTATGAATTTGTTCGAGAATTAATAAATACTATAATTTCCGATCGGATAGAGAGAAACCCAAAGCTGAAGAAACGCAACATGAATTAAAAGAGAACGTGAGCAAGAGCTTAAAATGCGTGAATTAGAATTAAAAGAAAGGGAAGTTGAGTGCAATTCGGAAAGCAATTTCGAATAAGGGCGAGATAAATTTGGAAACACTTTTCTATGTTATTTAAATATATCGAAAGGGGTAATTTTAGATCCCCTAGATCAGGGGTGGCGAACCAATGACACGCGTGCCTCAATGTACGTTTGAAATTTTGATGGCACGCACAAAATTATTTTTTTATAAGCTATCTTTTTTGATAGAAATGAATTAAAAATTATTAATCTATAATTAATTTATAATTTATGATATAAATTTGTAGTACTGAATACCTATCTTAGTATGTTAACTAGAACCGTCAATTTAAACATTTTTTATTAAAATATCACATGAATATATAAAATCTTCAACTATCACATGAATTCTCTCGAAGTATATAAAGACGCGCATTAGAAAAAATTTTTTTGCGTATCCAGTTTTGCTATCTAATGTTATTGCATGTTGTTGCCGTCACAGCGCTCGAATCAGATGACAGACTGCATTAGTCATTTTTAGTAAACCGTCGTTTTTGAAACTTCAGTGACTCGATAATAAATATAATGGTTTATTGAAAACAGATATTGTTTCATTTTTAGGTAAATATTTTTACATATTATTTGATAGTTTGCACTCTGCATTCGTTTGCAACAACATATTACGTCACGATTGAAGTTTTAATCTGTAACAACCTTAAGATATTAAAAGTTACTAAACTCATAATTTATTTTTCTTATTTCTGAACAATAAACTATTTTAATATTATGAGAAATTGTTTTATCATTAAATCAGAGTAAAATATAGAAATAATTATTAAAATTAACTTGAATTAATATATTATTTATTATTTTCTTGTGTTGGTAATATTTTTAATACTTTAATATGAGACAAAATATGTTCTTGCAAACGAATGGAGAATAAATTATTTATTTTATAACAATATTATTAAAATATGTATTTTTTAGAATTTCTTATTATGGCTAGTTCAATGAAGAAATCGAAATTATCCGAAACATGTAGTAGCAGAGAATTTCAATCTTGGTGGACCGATAGATACGGTGTGATTGAAAAGGACAGTAAAGCAATTTATATTTTATGTTCTATAACTGTAATCTGTAGAACATCTTCTGTAAAGCGGCATTATGAAACCAACCATAAATTTCTTCTTGATCAAAGTGTAGAAGAGCAAAAGGAGTGTATATCACGTGCTTTGAAAAATAAAAATGCTCAAAATACTTCTTTAATGAAATATATTAGAACGCAATCAAACACCACTGCTGCTAATTATCAAGTTTCAAAAACTATTGCTCTATGCGAAACCTTTTAATGAGGCGAATTTTTAAAGTATGCTTGGCTGCAATGTGCACCATACTAACTCGATGATTTCGAAAACACAGAAAAAATTATCCAAAGGATTAAAGACATGCCGATAACTAGTAATACAGTGAAAGAGAGAATTTTTGTATGGCGGAAAATATAAATTTTCAAGAAAAAATTCATATAAAGTCTTGCGATTTTATATCCATTTGCCTTGACGAGTCTACCGACGTAACAGGCTCTGCTCGCTTAGCGATTTTTGTACGTTATTTTGTTCAAAACAATATTAAAGAAGAGTTAATAAGGTTATCACATTAACAACAAAAGGATTAGACAATTGTAATGCAGTTATAGATGCATTGGAAAAAAGAGAAATATGTCATTCTAAAATTGTGTCAGTTACAACTGACGGTGCCCGCAGCTTAATTGGTCTGGAAAATGGATTTATTTACAAAACGTATTGGGCATACAATTCTTAACTTTCATTGCATTATTCACTAACAAGCATTATGTGCCAAGACTGATTTAAAAATGTTTAATGATATTTTGAGTTTTCTAACAAAATTAGTGAATTTTAATCAGCACGAGCACCAAATAAAAGAAAATTTCAAGAATTGTTAAATGAAGTAAATTCGTCATACAATAGCTTACTTTTATACAATAATGTACGCTGGTTAAGCCATGGAAATATTTTGCAAAGATTTGTAGATCGTTGTTTGGAGGAAATAAGATTATTTCTAAATAATGAGAACATTACTGACCAACACAATTAATTATTGGATGTAGAATGGCTAGCAAAGTTATATTTTTTCACTGTTTTATGCTCTCACTTAAATGAATTTAATATAAAATTACAAGGTGTTAATAAAACAGTTATTATAATGTTTCATTTAATCAAAGCGTTCGAAGTCAAATTAGACTTTAATCGTGATATCCTTTCAAATTCATAAAAATGATTTCCGAATAAAAATTTTTTTTCTGAAATTGAATATCACGAAAAGCCAAATAAACAGTCATTAACGAAAGAATTTTAAATGTTAATTCAATCTCTGACTTAAGAATTTTCTGCTAGATTAACGCAGTTTAAAGAATTTGAAGAAACTTTAAAATTTATTTTATATCCTGATACAATAACATATGAAAAATAAAATTTAAAAGTCCTTGAGTAGTTAAATTTGAATGAGTTAGAAATGGAATTAATTGAATTTTAATCAAGTACCATATGGAAACAAAAATTTGTTGATTTAAGAAATGATGTAGAAATTTTTGAAAGTAATCGATTATTGGACAAAATAAATAAAATTGCAACAGTTGATTCTAACTACATGAAATTCAATTCCTGACACGTTTAATTGTTTAAAAAATTAGCAAAGGCAATTTTATTAATAATTTCATCGGCGTGGGCATGTAAATCCATTATCAGAATTAAATTTTATAAAAAATAAATATAGAAATAGAATGACGGATGAGTCGAGCTCTGCCTGCGTACGCTGTTGATATTAACTAAATATGAACCAGATATTAAATCTTTATCCTCTTGTGTACAGCAACAAAAATCACATTAAAAACAATAATTTTTAACGTGAATTTTGTTTCTTGCATATTGCTTTTTGTAAAACATTGACTAATAAAAATTTGTTTAACCCAGATAAGCCTACTGTCCTATATTTAGGACAGTAGGCTTATCTGGGTTAATTTGTGAATGGAGTCCCATGAATCAATGGCTTTATTACAGGTCAATATGAGTTTTATAAATGAATGCCTGAGACTTAACCCAGATAAGCCTACTGTCCTATATTCTACTGTCCTAAATATAGGACAGTAGGCTTATCTGGGTTAAAGAAGAATCTCTTTTATTTGTTTATTCAATTATACTTACGTATAGTTTCACCACGCTAACATTTCGAATGAAATTTTATTGTGGCACGTTACCTACTTAAAAGATAATTTTTATGACCTTGTGGCACGGACATCAAAAAAGGTTCGCCATCTCTGCCCTAGAACGACCAGAAGAATAGCCTTGCTGTTTCCAACATGCAGAAAAGATGTTCAAAATTTATGAAGTACTCGGACAATATAAAAAAGAAAATTATTTTACAGTATTTAAAGGGCCATGCCAAAGGAATAAATGTTATGCTATCTGAAGAAGATTTAGGTCAGTACGACAAAATCAAAAATTTCATTGTAAGAGAGCATAGATTAACTATCACAAAAAGAATTTTGATTCTTGTCATAAATTACATAATGAAAGTTATGTTC